>BQNB010022142.1:0-63363 GCA_026074375.1 Tanacetum coccineum | reverse complement strand
AGGAAAAATCTCTCCTTAAACATCAGCGTTATCTTTGACGGCGTTAGAGCTCCAACGAGTTTTAACCTCCTAAATACGGTTTGCACGATTTAGATTTCTAATTTGCCACTGCGGCCTCTAAGTTGAATATCGAAACGGATGTCCTACAATTCCTACTCATGCGGCCAACACTCTTGTAGTTATTGCACTTCACAGTGCAGTGTGGTGCAACTTACGTTTGTTGTAGAAGGGAAATTTTGCTACATATCCGTCCTTGTAATTTGGTTTAGCAATGTAAGCTCTCACGGCCTTTTGTCATTTATTTTGTTATTGGCATTCCTTACTACCTTGGTTTTTTAACGTACGACCTAATCCATTTAGTCGCGAGCCATGTGGATTCTTTCCTCATAAACAATATTAGCTTCGATAGCATTAGCAATTCGTTGGGTTACAATACACTCGATCCTCGTGGAACTCATTCCTTGTCTTGTCGTCGGTATTTACTTCAAAATCGAACGGGGTAAACAAAATGAAATAAGTCGAATTTCAAAAGTCGTGTTTCTAAAAATAGGATGCTATGAGGTGATGGGTAAAAGTTGTGTGCGGATTATTCGGCATGTTCCTAGGAGTTACGAGAAGTAAGAGAAATTGAGATGTAACGAGATAACGTAGATGTTTCAACAGTATGGGAAAGGTGTTCAAAGTCGTTTTCAGAGTCAAATAGTAAAATAGCCAGTGGGGTCGGTAGACTTGGACAATTTTTAAAGTTATACAAAATGATATAATGTAATGTCGTGAAGAGTTTTAAAGATCATCGTATTACTCACGATGTTTTAGAAGTAAACGAGGCCATTGTGTCACTCACAATGTCTTAGAGAAGTTTAGAGACCATTATGTCACTCACAATGTCTTAGAAAAGAATTTAGTATTTATATAGGCAGCTTCTACATAAACAAGTGGGGAAATATACGTAACACAAACATAAACCGTAGAGAAAAGATAACCGCAGAGAAAAGATAAGCGCAGAGAAAAGATAAACAAAAGACAAACGCAAGCTCAAGGGCAAAACTAAAAGCAAAGCAACATAGATGTAGGGAATGATAAACGCGGGGCAAAGATAAGCCCATATCATAGCAGGCTCAAGGCAAAATGATACTCACGTATACACCATAGCAAAAGCACGTATAAGGCACACATAAAAGCACGTAAAGATCACATACTGGTTATAGACCAGACCTAGATATTCTACCTAGATATTCTACCTGGTTCTCTATAACCTTGGCTCTGATACCAATCTGTCACACCCCCAGACGGGGCCTGGACGGAATACGTGTCCGAGGGCGTGACGTCATCATATTTCGAACACAAGGCACGAGAGAACGACCACTAATGGACGTTTTGAAAATCATAACTCGTTGCATTATTTAAAAATAGATAAGTTTTACAAGATTCAAAAGAAATTAAACATTTGCGGAAGCGTAAGAAAAATGTAGCGGAAGCATAATTTGGTTTTCAAAAGACAACGAGTATGAAAGAGAAATAAAGTCTTGATAAATGGTATCATATTGCACGTAGACTCCACATAGCACGTCAAAGAAGTCCAAAGCTAATCACCTGAGAAAAACATGCTAAAACGGTCAACATAAAGTTGAGTGAATTCATAAGTTTAAGTAAAACATTTACGAGAATCAAAACGTTTAGTGAATACTGCTTCACTCAAAGTATTATGAAAAACATTTAGTAATTGGTCACATTCAAAGAAAGCATTGTGGACGACAAGTTATAAAACGTATGTGACAGTTATAAGAAATACAACTTCACATAAAAGGGTATTTACGTTGCACTAAGCTTATGACACCGAAGCTAATAACGAAAGTAGCATATAACATGCCAAGTAATTGCTTGCCCTTACAGGTGTCTGACCAAAGACCACCTAACTAGATTCGACATGACATATATCCGTTTATTCTTGGCAAACTCGAACAGTAAGTGCTATTTACCCGGATAGGGATGATTAGTCCTAATAGATCTATTTATTCACTCGCGCTCACTTAACCAACAGGACGGTTACAGTAATTAACGGTTCATGATCATTCGGGTAATAGTGGTCTCAACGCTACTTAGGCAACACGTAAACAGGGAAAATCTCACGTAAAGCACTTGTGTCCAAAGTAAAAGAAATCAACGTATTCGTAAAAGTTTAACGTACTTATATCCATAAGTTAAAAGAACCAATGTATCCATAAAGCTTTAGGTACTTGTATCCATAAGTAAAAAGAGTGTGATATCAATCATGTAACAAGTTTGTAATCAATGTATACGAGTTTGAAATTTAGTAATGCAAACAAGTTTATAAACGAGCATGTTTCTCACCCCAAAGATATAAAATATTTATCCAAAATGAGTAAAAGTGGGGCTATGAACTCACCTCGAAGTTACAGAACAATTAGCAGAAATGCAAATATTAAGCGTAACACAAACGGAAAACGAAACGGCTCAACTAAGAAGATGCAGCTTATCTTAACGACTAAGTCCCACTAGTTTAGGATGATGAATTGGGGTTTTCTGATGGTTGAGTACATCAACGCGACACGTTGATAAAGGGATAAGGTTTCAAGTTGTAAGAGTTTGGCGGTCGGTTAAATAAAATAAATCGAAAAGCAAACGCAAAGTATGTAATATATTCCGTATATATTACATATGAATAATGAACAATTATATAATTCATATGGTGAATTATATAATAAAGACAAACAATAAGTCGCAGTATATAGTACTTTACAGGTATTATATAAGAAACGTGATAGAAATAATTGAAACAAAATAATTTGACACAAGTTCAAAAATCACTAATTAAATTATTAAAAATGTTCTTGGATAAAAGTAAACGCACGTTTTAAAGTTACGAATTATATAAACGATGTTTCTAAAACTTTTACAAAAGTTATGATTTTAACTTTTAGTCGGGAATTATAAAATAATATTTTATGATTTAGTATATTGTTTTCTTGACAGGTTTTAGCTAAAATAGTTATCTCATTTGTAAAAGTATATTTTTCGTTTGTTCGTCGGGTTATTACAAATTAATAATCTTAAGACTATATACTTCGTCCTTTTTATCGGTTTTTCTAAGATAATTGAAATTTAAGTGAAAGATACTAAGTATATAAATTTTTATATATTTCGGCATGACCTATTCGTTTATACGATGTTTTCCATGTTTATAAAATTTAATGTTTTCCCTTTTTAATCAATCTATGTTGCAAAATACTCGCGTGTTACAATATATATCTAGACGTGACCAAATAATTAACAAAGATAAGCAAAACCAAACAAACCCCTTATTGGGGCTGCTGTCCCAAACGCCCCCTTCTCTGCTGTTAAACAACAAACCAAAAGCCCCTTATGGGCTTTAAAACATATATCCAAACACCCCTGCTGGGCCACAAAACGCAGAAACAAACACCCCTTTTCGGGCAGTGTTTTTCAGCCGAGAAATACCAACAAAACCACAAGCCGAAAACTAACAATAAGCTTAAACATCACCATAAAAATGAGCTATAAGCTCAATGAGAAAGGTAAATAGAATAAAAACAAACAAAAAGAAATGAAACTAAAATAAACATAACCATCCAAACTTGGGACAACGAGGAGTAACGGTGATGGGGAGATGAAGGTGGCGGTGGTGGTTCAGCGGCGGCTGAGAAAACCAACCCACCCTTGGTGCTGTATTAAACCTAACGCACCCTTTGGTGCTGTTAAGAACAACCAAATGCACCCCTTGGTGCTTCTGTTAAACCACACGCACCCTTTGGTGCTTCTGTTAAACCCAAACGCACCCTTGTGGTGTTTCTGCTAAACCCAACGCATCCTTGTAGTGTTAAGAAAACCAAATGTACCCTGTTGGTGCTTCTGCTAAACCAATGCACCCATTGTGGAGTTTGCACAACGACAGTGGCAGGGAGATGATGTTGATGGTGGTCGTGGTGGGGTGGAGATGACGTGGTGAGGAGGAGGCGATGATGTTGGGGAAGGTGGTGTTGATGATTTAGGCGGCGGTGGGTGGCTGGAATCCGACCGGAATCTGGCCAGCAAAATAGGAGGAGGCGCCGAAAAAATAAGAGAGGAGAGGGAGAAGATGTATGTGTTGCTAGGGTTAGTAAAAATGAAGTAAACCCTAGTTGGTTTAGTATATATACTAGAAGGTTTAAAATAAAAGTGTCAAGTACCAAATAGGTTAGGGTTAATGGTGTAAATATTACTAGAGGGACCGGAAGTGTAATTTTCGTTAATTAATAGTTCGGGACCCGTTTAAGCTAGTTAACGAACGATTCAAAACACAAAAGTTGCGCCATTGTTTTCCAAATAGTTTTTCCTACTAAAATGAGTATTTACACGACTATTATTTCATAATTGTTTTATAACATCTATTTAAAATGTCTATTATTTATTTGGTAGTCATTGGGTGTCACGGGCAAGCGTTGTCATTAAAACTTTGACTCGAACATTTGCGTTTTTAAATAAACGATTTTGAATAAAATATTAAATATTATTATTTAATAAAAAGTGATAATTAAATAAAAATTTAATTATTTTTGTGTCGGTACGCGTTGTGTGCGGTTTTCAAAATTTACGAGATATCTTCTCGTTTTAATTCCAAATAAGTTTGAAAAATAAATTCGTAAATTAGAGATATGTAATAATAAGTATGATTTATTATTTAAATATGTTTCGAAAAATTACCGGTTACGCAGTAATCGTTTTTATTTGACAGTAAAAGGTCAAAACGTCAAAAAGTCAAGTCAGAACCAAAAAGTCAAAGGGTAAAATTGTCATTTACAATTCCCAAAAAATTTCGGTTGTCACATTACCTACTCCTTAAAGGAATCCCGTCCCGGGATTCGATTTGTGTTAACCGATGGTGTGACCAAGAAAATATTTAAGATTTAATAAACCAGTTTTGAACATGACTTTGATAACTTTATTTAGCAAAATTTAATGTTTCGACACTTCTCATATACATAAATCTTGGCTAGGTTTGACTAGGATATATAATCCATCAAAATGAGTATTTTATAAAAAATATCATTACAAGTTTTATGGTTGATATAAACGCGTTATAAAGAAAGTCTCTTAATAGTGAAAATATCAAAAGGAGAAAAGTGTAGGCGTGTAGGTATGTCTATATAAGGGTTTAAATGTTTAAGGGCAAAGTCTAGTTTCTGATATCTGTAAGGTTCGATGATTAATATCGGACGAGGCTAATGAATGTAAGTATTCAGCTTACTTAGGAAGCACGAGGATGTATCATGACTCAACTCACCGTAAGCAAACGATGCGAATAAATTATAATCAAACACCTCTAACCATGACCTAATAAATAGACGCGCCGCAGAATGAGAAATAATAATAATAACGGAACGTTGCACACAACGTTTAATAAGGAAATAGACAACCATATATGTTTGTGCTTTAGTTTAGTCAACAACATGTGTTTTTACGAACTGATTAAGTTTATGAAGATGTTACGACGTTCTTACGAAAAGTTACTATTTATAGAAAGTTTCCATTTTAGGAAAGTTTTTAGTTTTGGGACGTTAATAGCATCCCCTAATCTAATCATTTCTAATTTTCTTTTCCAAAAACTAACTAGTGAAACCCTAGCGTCTAACCAAAATCCTTAGCTCGCTAAAGATATATATAAAAAATTGCTATATTTAGATACGACCAACGGCAATGACTTATCATAAAAAAAAATTCTAAACCTTCGTTTTAATATTAAAAGTTCCACGAATATTTTCAAAGACTTTCGACACTTATTAAACCTCATATTGATGAAAATGTTTTCAATTATTATTTCTAATAGTCAAAAAATATACATGTTTTCATTTGAGCATAACTCCTTCGTTTTAGAGCCGATTATTATTTTTTATTTTTTTATGTTCTTTACAGCGAAACGACGGGAAAATAATTATCTATCAAAAGCTTGAAGTTTTAACTTTTTGCGACATTTTTAAACGTCCGTTTACCCCTATTTAAAAAAACTTGGACCAACAACTATATTTTTATAAATCAACCATAGACTTGACCATAAACTCAACCATAACGCCGCCAAATTTTTCAATCTAACCAAAACTCTTTTATGCCAAAAATTCCACTATAATACTAGCCTAACCTCATCGCCATATTTGTTGCAACTCGCAAATCCTCACAACCTCTCAACAAGAACAAATTATATATCCGAAATCATCAAAAATCTTCATTAAAATACTTATTCATTTTAATCATTTAAAAATCATAACACAAACATATGGAGTCACGAATCAAAAGTAAAAGTATAAGAATACATAACAACAATAACTATAACAAACGGTGATAGGATGAGGAGAGTGAGGACATTTCGAAAAACAATAACCCCAGAATAAAGGTCTACGAATAGGAGGAGCTCGAGGGAGAGCTTATGCGATAGGTGGTGGAATATTGCACTCAGTCGTTAGTTCCAGGATGAATCAAATTCATCTGCTTAAGAGTGCACAAGTCGGTTAGCTCCATAAATAGTTCATGATCGTAAGGGTTTGTAACGGCAAAAGTAATAACTTAAGAATGAGATAAGGTAGTTCAAGTGAGGCCTTAAGATTTTGCTGAGTGGTGAGACACGATTGCATTTCTAGATCTTTTTAACGGATTTCGGTGATTGTCGGGTTCGAGTTCATACCCGTGTCATATTGGATACAATTAAGCCCACTCATTTATAATTTATTATTTGCATAAAGAAGCGTCCCAATTTATGTAAATAATGAATTGATAAACTTATGGTTCGGTGATTTACAATTTATTTATTTAAATGAAGAGGCGTCCTAATCCTTTCAAATAAAGAGATTATAAATCATCCTACTTAATAATTTTTGATGCAATACGCGTACTCACATAATCTTCAAGGTGGTCGATGACATGATGATGTAGGTGCTCTAATGAGTATGGGACGAGTGTTTAAAACTCGTCTTCGGGGACAGGGAGTAAAACAATCAGGGGAGATCGACAAAGAGTTCAAGATAGTTAATGAGTACTCGGTTAAAGTAAATAAGATAAAGGTCTTTTATAAACGAGTTTATACAACAATTATCATATTAAACCTCCTGTTATAAGTTCTGCCCATACAAAACTTGTAATACTTAGATTCATACATAATTCCATGTAAACAAAACCATGACGGGTTTCGTGTAAAACGATATTGTATAAGGTTATGAAAAATAAGTTCGAGACTATTGCATCGCTCACAATGTCTTAGACAAATATTAGAGACCATTGTGTCATCCATAATGTCTTAGAAAGGTTTAAATATATCTATATATATAGACCACTTCCATATAAGTAAATAAGGAAATATACGTAAGGCAAACGTAATCATAGAGAAAAGATAACCGCAAAGAAAAGATAACCATAGAGAAAAGATAATCGCAAAGAAAAGATAACCTCAAGGAAAACGTAAGCTCATAGCAAGGTAGAGCTCACGACAAAAATAAATGCAACGCAACATAAACGCAGGGAAAGGTAAATGCAAGGCAGAGATAAACCCATATCATAGCATGCTCAAGGAAAAATGGTTCTCAAGTATATGCCATAGCAAAAACACGTATAAGGCACACATAAAAGCACGTAAGGATCACATACTGGTTATAGACCAGACCTAGAGATTCTACCTAGATATTCTACCTGGTTCTCTATAACCTTGGCTCTGGATACCAATCTATCACACCCTCAAACGGGGTCTGGGCGGAATACGTGTCCGAGGGCGTGACGTCATAATATACATCACACAAAGCACGAGAGAATGACCACTAATGGACATTTTGAAAATCATAACTCGTTGCATTATTTAAAAATAGATAAGTGTTACAAGATTCAAAAGAAATTAAACATTTGCGGAAGCGTAAGAAAATTTTAGCGGAAGCATAATTTGGTTTTCAAAATACAACGAGTATGAAAGAGAAATAAAGTCTTGATAAATGGTATCATATTGCACGTAGACTCCACATAGCACGTCAAACAAGTCCAAAGCTAATCACCTGAGAAAAACATGCTAAAACGGTCAACATAAAGTTGAGTGAATTCATAAGTTTAAGTAAAACATTTACGAGAATCAAAACGTTTAGTGAATACTGCTACACTCACAGTATTATGGAAACCATTTAGTAATTGGTAACGTTCAACGAAAGTAGTGTGGACCACAAGTTATAAAACATATGTGACAGTTATAACAAATACAACTTCACATAAAAGGGTATTTACGTTGCACTAAGCTCATGACACCGAAGCTAATAACGAAAGTAGCATATAACATGCCAAGTAATTGCTTGCCCTTACAGGTGTCCGACCAAAGACCACCTAACCAGATTCGACGTGACATATATCTGTTTGTTCTTGGCAAACTCGAACAATAAGTGCTTCTTACCCGGAGAAGGATGATTAGTCCCAATAGATCTATTTATTCACTCGCGCTCACTTAACCAACAAGACGGTTACAGTAATTAACGGTTTAGGATCATTCGGGCAATAGTAGTCTCAACGCTACTTAGGCAACACATAAACAGGGAAAATCTCACAAACAGCACTTGTGTCCAAAGTAAAAGAAATCTCAATGCTAATCGTAAAGTTTTTAACTATACTTACATCCCATAAGTTATAATAACCGAACAATACCATAAATACTTTAGGTATTTGTAATCCATAAGGTAAAAAGTGTGATAAACAATCATGTAACAAGTTTGTAATCAACGTCTACGCGTTTGAAATTTGGATGTAAACAATTTAAACAACATGTTTCTCACCCAAATGATATAAAACATTATACCAAAATATTAAAAGTGGGCTATAAACTCACCTCGAAGTTGCATAACAATTTGCAGAAATGCAAATAATAAGCGCAGCACAAACGGAAAATAAAACGGCTCGACCAAGAAGATGCAGCTTATCTTAACGTCTAAGTCCCACTAGTTTAGGATGATGAATTGGGGTTTTCCGATGGTTAGTTACATCAACTCACACGTTTGATAAAGGTGAGGTTTCTAGTTGTAAGAGTTTTGTGGTTGGTTAAGAATAAAAAAATCGAAAAGCAAACCAAAGTATGTAATATATTCTGTATATATTAACATATGAATAATAACAAATTAAATAATCATATGGAGAATTAATAATATAAAACAAACAATAAGTCGCAGTATATTAATACTTTACAGGTATTATATAAGAAACGTGAGAAAAATAATTGAAACAACACATTTCGACACATGTTCGGAAATCGCTAATTAAATTAATAAAACGTTCTTGCATAAAAGTAAACACACGTTTTAAAGTTATGAATTATATAAACGATGTTTCTAAAACTTTTACAAAAGTTATGATTTTATCTTTTAGTCGGAAATTATAAAATAATATTTTATAATTTAGTATTTCGTTTTCTTGACGGGTTTTAGCTAGAATAGTTATCTCATTTGTAAAAGTATATTTTTCGTTTGTTCGTCGGGTTATTACAAGTTAATAATCTTAAGACTATATACTTCGTCCTTTTTATCGGGTTTATTTCGAAGAAATAGAAATTTAAGTGAAAGATACTAAGTATATAAATTTTTATAAATTTCGGCATGACCTATTCGTTTATACGACGTTTTCCATGTTTACAAAATTTAATGTTTTCCCCTTTTAATCAATCTATGTTGTAAAATACTCGCGCGTTACAATATATATTTAGACGTGACCAAATAATTAACAAAGATAAGCAAAACCAAACACACCCCTTATTGGGATGTTGTCCCAAACGCCCCCTTTTCTGCTGTTAAACAGCAAACCAAACGCCCCTTATGGGCTGTAAAACACATATCCAAACACCCCTGCTAGGCCACAAAACGCAGAAACAAACACCCCTTTTCGGGCAGTGTTTTTTAAATAATAAATCGTGCTTATTATTACATATCTCTCATTTACGAATTTATTTTTCAAACTTATTTGAAATTAAAACTAGAAGATATCTCGTAAATTTTGAAAACCGCACACAACGCGTATCGACACAAAAATAATTAAATTTATATTTAATTATCACTTTTTATTAAATAAAACTATTTAATAAATTATTTAATATTATATTCAAAAGTGTTTATTTAAAAACGCAAATGTTCGAGTCAAAGTTTTAATTTACGGACAACGCTTGCCCGTGACACCCAATGGCAACCAAATAATAATAGATATTTTAAATAGATGTTATAGAACAATTATATAGTCGTGTAAATACTCAATTTCGTAAGAAAAACTATTTGGAAAACAATGGCGTAACTTTCGTGTTTTGAATCGTTCGTTAACTAGCTTAAACGGGTCCCGAACTATTAATTAACGAAAATTACACTTTCGATCCCTCTAGTAATATTTACACCATTAACCCTAACCTATTCGTTTATACGACGTTTTCCATGTTTACAAAATTTAATGTTTTCCCTTTTTAATCAATCTATGTTGCAAAATACTCGCGTGTTACAACATATATCTAGACGTAACCAAATAATTAACAAATATAAGCAAAACCAAACACATCCCTTATTGGGGTTGCTGTCCCAAACGCCCCCTTTTCTGCTATTAAACAGCAAACCAAACGCCCCTTATGGGTTGTAAAATACATATCCAAACACCCCTGTTAGGCCACAAAACACATAAACAAACACCCCTTTTCGGGCAGTGTTTTTCATCCGAGAAATACCAACAAAACCACAAGCCAAAAACTAACAATAAGCTTAAACATCACCATGAAAATGAGCTATAAGCTCAATGAGAAAGGAAAATAGAAGAAAAGCAAATAAAAATAAACAAAACTAAAAGAAACACAACCATCTAAACTTAGGACAACGAGGAGTAACGGTGATGGGGAGATGAAGGTGGCGGTGGTGGTTCAGCGGCGGCTAAGAAACCAAACGCACCCTTGGTGCTGCCATTAAGCCTAACGCACCCTTTGGTGCTGTTAAGAATAACCAAACGCACCCCCTTGGTGCTTCTGTTAAACCACACGCACCCTTTGGTGCTTCTGTTAAACCCAAACGCACCCTTGTGATGTTTCTGCCAAACCCAACGTACCCTTGTGGTGTTAAGAAAACCAAACGCACCCTGTTCGTGCTTCTGCTAAACCAACGCACCCTTTGTGGTGTTTGCACAGCGAAGATGGCAGGGAGATGATGTTGATGGTGGTCGTGGTGGGGTGGAGATGGTGTGGTGGAGATGACATGGTGAGGAGGAGGCGATGATGTTGGGGAAGGTGGTGTTGATGATTTAGGCGGCGGTGGGTGGCCAAAATCAGGCCAGAATCTGGCCAGAAAAATAGGAGGAGGCGCCAAAAAAATAAGAGAGGAGGGGGAGAAGATGTATGTGTTGCTAGGGTTTATGGAGCCTGATATAACTCCTTAGATCGTTTAAGACTCGAGAATGATTAGTTCTCATCTAGGATAATGACAACACAAATTGAATATTTGCACAGGGGAATTAATAAGGAACAAATCAATGTTATCACAAGGTTTTCTTTTAATAATCACAGCCCCAATTCTATGTGATCAAATCATAGAACGGTTACTCTAACTAGTAACAGGGATTTACAATCCTTGAGGCTAAACACTATAGACTAACTATTAGCTAAATAACTATTAACTAACTAACTACTATGTACACACACGAACACGTTTACTAGACTCTCATTGGGAGAGCTCTATGTTTCTGGATACACTATACCAGGCGCCTAATACCCTTTATATATAGGGTTTACAAGAAAACCTAGAGTACTAAGGAAGCTATCTTTGATATCTTTGACTTTTCAATGCATATCTTCATGGAAATCTTCTAGCTTTTAATTCTTCCATATGTAGAATACCAAAGTGTCATATTAAGCCCTTGTTGTTTCATTCGTCTTCATTTAAGCATATGTAGTTTTGTAATCATCAAATCAATAAACCCAACAATCTTCCCCTATTTGATATTACAAAACCATCTCCATGAATGAAACAATCTTCAATGCTTCCCCTTGACTTAAGATCTCCTTGACCATGCCACCACACATAATATGTTGTAAATCAATAAACCTGTAATCTTCTTCCCCTTTTTGTAATAATCGAATAGGGGTGTTCTGAAGATATGAAACTTGGATCATAATAGCTACAATATCATATACCAACAACTACTAACCACCTTCCAATGACTCAAATAGCGCCTACCATTATCAACCAACAACTCAAATTACCCTCCATGACGCGCCTTAAGATAAATGACCTTGAGTAGTAAAAACTTAAACTAGCAGTAGTAATAATGACTAGCAGTAGTAAAAACCTTCACCTCAAGTGGTGCATGTAGATGGTTAAACATTTTAACAATAAGCTTCCCCTGAAAAATATGTTAACCATCTCTTGAATCTTCAGTTCTGTAGGCTCTTTGTAATGATCACTGATGAAGGAAACTAAGTATAACGAACTTGATGCTGAAGTAGAATAACCCAAACTTGTGTCTTATGTCTTGTACTATCCACGTGACTCCAAACTCATACCAAGACTAAAGTATAAGTAGATCATAACCATTTGAAAAAAATCCTCAACTATATGAGACACTTAGCACAACAACGTAACTCCTTAAAGTGATAGCAAATGTAAGCATTGAGCACCATAAGAGAAATCACACACCTTTGCTAGATTTTTTAAGTCTTCGTCACATCGTTTCTAAGTACGAACAAGTTATCTTCAAAGTGTAACACCCACTTTGAGATATGATAAGAAAACGCATCCGAAAAACTCCACTTCAACTTCAAATAAGTAATAAACAACCTTCTTCGTAACTAATTAATCCAATGAATCCAAAAATACAAGCCTTTTAAACGTTTAAGAGCAAATAAACCATAATCCAAAAACCTTCTGTTAGCTTCCCCTTAAATGAAGCATTATGTTCAATCCGAGATCCAAACTATGTGTGTTTTCAAATATCTAATAAAGCTAGCAGTATTAAGTGTATAAGCAGCTTTAACTCTTGGCAGTACTAATCACAAACCAGCAGTACTAACCATATATTTTCAAAAACAATCATGAAGCTGCTTCTTTTTCACAAATGAAAACATACTACTTTTACCTTGTTGATTCCAAGCATCCAATAAGATTTCATACACATTCGTTAGCAGGCACAAGTAATCCTTCCTTTTGGCTCAATAACAGCATGAAGTCATTAACCAGCAGTATTAACACAAACTGCTTGTAATGCTAGCAGTACAAACCACGAACCAAACCTGGCAGTATAAACTCAATATGTGTCAACCTGGCAGCTTTAACTTGAATCCAAACAGCATTATCTATTCCTTGTCAGCACAACCAAGTAGCAGTTCAAGCCCAACAGCACTAACTGCTAACACCTAGCAGTTGTAATAATCTTAAAGCAGCACTAAGTATAAAGCTAGCAGCATTATCGCATAACTGACAGTACTAACTAACTTAAACCTATAATCAAGCAGCATTAACCAGCTTTGGCAGTACTAAGGAATACTTGGCAGCATTAACAAGTTAACAATAGCAGCATAAACATAAATAACAGCAGCAGTAACAAACCAAACAATAAACCTGTTTGATCTTCCTTGATGTCGAGAGTTTTACTCTTTTCCTTGATAGATGCGACACCAAAACACCTTGTAGATCCTAGATCACGAGCCACCAGGCTCTGATACCTATTGTGGAGTCTGATATAACTCCTTAGATCGTTTAAGACTCGAGAATGATTAGTTCTCATCTAGGATAATGATAACACAGATTGAATATTTGCACAGCGGAATTAATAAGGAACGAATCAATGTTATCACAAGGTTTTCTTTTATTAATCACAGCCCTAATTCTATGTGATCAAATCATAGAACGGTTACTCTAACTAGTAACAGGGATTTACAATCCTTAAGGCTAAACACTATAGACTAACTATTAGCTAAATAACTATTAACTAACTAACTACTGTGTACACACACGCACACGTTTACTAGACTCTCATTGGGAGAGCTCTATGTTTCTGAATGCACTATACCAGACGCCTAATACCCTTTATATATAGGGTTTACAAGAAAACCTAGAGTACTAAGGAAGCTATCTTTGATATCTTTAACTTTTTAATGCATATCTTCATGGAAATCTTCCAGCTTTTAATTCTTCCATATGTAGAATACCAAAGTGTCATATTAAGACCTTGTTGTTTCATTTAAGCATATGTAATTTTTTAATCATCAAATCAATAAACCCAACAATCTTCCCCTATTTGATATCACAAAACTATCTCTATGAATGAAACAATCTTCAATGCTTCCCCTTGACTTAAGATCTCCTTGAACATGCCACCACACATAATAAGCTGCAAATCAATAAACCTGTAATCTTTTTCCCCTTTTTGTAATAATCGAATAGGGGTCTTCTGAAGATATGCAACTTGGATCATAATAGCTACAAATCATATATCACAACTACTAATCTATCCTTCCAATGACTCAAATTGCCCACCATTACGAACAATAAGAAAAATAAATCTGAGAAGTAAAAATATAAACTAGCAGTAGTAATAATGATCACCAGTAGTAATGAAACACTTCCCCTTAAGTGGTGCATGTAAATGGTTAAACATTTTAACAATAAGCTTCCCCTGAAAAATATGTTAACCATCTCTTGAATCTTCAATTCTATAGGCTCTTTGTAATGATCACTGATGAAGAAAACTAAGTATAACGAACTTGATGCTGAAGTAGAATAACCCAAACTTGTGTCTTATATCTTGTACTATCCACGTGACGTCAAACTTATAAATAAATATGTGAAGTATAAGTAGATTTTAACCTCTTGACAAAAATCCTCATCTTCTATGAGACACATACCAAGTGATAGCAAATGTGAGCTTTGAGCACCATAAGAAAAATCACACACCTTTGCTAGATTTTGACAAGTCTTCGTCATAACATTGAAAACACAAACAAGTTACCTCTAAATGTTGTAAGCCATTTAAGATATGATAAAACACGTACCCAAGTAATTCCACCTCATCGTTAAATAAGTGATAAACAACCCTCTCCGTAATTAATTGTTTCAAATAATCCCAAAAATAATAGCCTTTTATCCATTTGAATGAATCTGAATCCGTTAGCTTCCCCTTAAACCAATTAGTAGCAACCAACAGTAGTAACTCCTTCTATTGGCAGTATTAAAAGTATACAAGCAGCACAAACCTTGGTCTAAGTCCAACCGTAGTAACTGCTAACGCTAGCAGTACTAATACACACAAATCAAACCGTAGCAGCATAAACTTAATATTAGAATCAGTACTAACCTTTTTAATCTCAATCAGTATTAATAAGCAGTTCTAAGCATAGTAGTACTAACCAATATCAAGCAGTAGAAATACTTTAGCAGTAGCAATAACTTACTATTGTTCTTCCATTCGTGGCAACACTATTCGTTCATTGGCAGTACAAACATATAACGAGCAGTAGTAATGTACCAATAGCAGCCTTAAGAGTATTATCGTATAAAGGCAGTATTAACAAGCATGAGTAGTATGAACAAATCATTGGCAGCATTAACGCATATGGGCAGCACTAAAATAGATTAGCAGCATTAACTTTCCTTGAACGAGCAGTACTAACTTGTATTGGCAGTATAAGGTGCTCCTTCCTCCCATACCTTTTGAGACACTTTTTAGCGTCAGTAAAGCACCCATATTTACGATCACCAGCAGTACTGTGTCTCGTGGCAGTAGTAACTACCAACGATCAGTACAAAACATATAACCACTGTTTAAGGATACCTTTTTTAAGTATCCAGACGACACTTTTTAGTGTCACAAAGTTGTCACTAGGCTGTCACTAATTCATCATTCTCATCAACTGCTTTAATCACAAATGCAATATTGTCCCTGCTCTCCCACAGATCCACCAGAAGCACTGGACGGATCCAGGGAATGAGGGAACCGTGAGTCGCACGACTAACTCCCCTAGGACAGATTTGAATTTCAAAATGTTGCCTATAAATACCAACCTCATTCTTTCTTTTTAAAGAACCGTTGACAAATATTTTTCTCACACATATTTTATCTTTTATATATTCTTTGATCATTATACTTGTTACATAATCCATTACAAGTGATCAACTCATTCCACTCTTTAGTGAATCAAGAAGACGTCAAGCTTCAAGTGTTATTAGTTTAGTTGTGTCATCACGTTTGTGATAATCATTCATCTTGTATATCTTGTGTTGTATGTTGTGTGTATCATATGTGTATGATAGGTTAGTATTTAGGCCACAAAATACATAGTGTGTTAGATTGGTTCTATCTCGAAGTAGAACTCGGTATTTAGCTTAGTATCGGAAAAAGTGTAAGCGACGTGTACGGTTTTCTCCGCCTAAAGGTAGCTTGTTGACATAGTGAAGATAACTCTCAAGTTGGGTACTTGGGGAGTGGAGTAGGGCGAAGAGGAGCTTCATAGCCAAACCACTATAAATCATTGTGTCATCAGTTTGATCTTTCTTATCTTTACTTGTTCATATTTCGTAGATTAGTTACTTACTTATTGCATCGCTATCATATACACTTGTGTATATCTCTTGAGTTCACATAAGTCGACAATCTAAGTTTTAATTTAAAACGGTAAAAACTATTCAACCCCCCTTCTAGTTTCCATAATTATCAAACAGTTGGTTGATTTGATGCAAGTTTGATGGAATGACACCCGTGAGATGACTTCTTAGGAAACTCAGGTCTGGAGTCAGATTATAGATGAGGGGGGTATTATCAAATTATGTATTTTGATTTCTTTGAGGTTGTTCTTCAACACCGTGTTGAATGATTGGGTCATGTGTTTCAGTAGTTGTTGGTGACGTTCTAGTAGAATGGTGAATCTTGATCACTTTGTGGTTGGATGACGGTGTATCGGTTGTTATCAACAGGTTGTGGAGCAGCAGCGGGAAAGAGAGATACAACACTTGGTGAAGGCTGAAAGTATTCTTCAAACAATGGTTGAAACAAGATATCCTAATCTTTCTTAGATGGTGGAACATATGATGTTGAAGAAGATGGATTTTGCACGAGTCCTGAACTTATGTATCCAGGAGTCAAAAATTGAGGCCCGGTGTCGGAACCTTATAATCACTTCACTTCATTACCAGTTGCATGGAATGATCAAGATAATAAAGATGGAAGATATGAAGAATGTAGAGAGAAGTTAGAGAGAAAAGTGGGTTTCTTATATAAATTGTCTTACAAGAAAGGAATCAAAATCCCAACCCACCTCATCCTTTACTTGGTGAGGTGTTATATATACTAGACTAAAAAGGCTTGCTTCCTTTTAGTTAATGCTACGAAGCCTAGGGGCTCTGGATTACTTGGGCTTTTGCTTCCGATACACGTGTCCGTAATTAGAATACAAATAATGTGCCCGTTTAACGTCTTGCTATTTCACACGGGTATATTAATTAGTGTAGAGACCTACTATAATTTATGAGACGAACTTCCATTGTTCGACTCAATATTTTGAGGTTAACAACTCCCCCGAAAGTGTAGTTCATTGTGACACTCTTCGTGAGATCAATGAGATTGCTTTTGACATTAAGTCGTGTGATCTTTGTCTCTGTCTATGTTTAGGCTTGTTCCTTATGCTTTTGATCTTTTGATCTTGAGCTTTGTTCAATTGTCTTTAGACTCTGTCCTTTTCCGTCTGAGTCTTTAAATCTTTATCCTTCCTCATGATCGTCTTTTCACCTTGCGATCTTGTGTCTGACCAAATGTATCTTTGCATATCTTGAAAGCTTGCTATACAATCTCCTTTGATCGACTGGAGTATCTTTTGAAGGAAGATCTTGTATATCAGAGTTTGTGCGGACGTCTTTGTCTTTAATTCTTGTGCTTCATGATTCTTGAATCTTGATGCTTTATAGAATGTCTTTGTCGTTGCGCAGGAGCAGTGTAAGACCTTCCCCTGATTCAACTGAATGAGGCATCACCATCTCCATGCTTTATGTATCCTGAAATAAAACAGTTAGCAATATAAGCGGGTGGACGAATTGGCTTTGTCATTTGTCCGGATTTGGTTAGTATTATCCTCCGGTTCCGTTTAGGACTGTTTTACAGTTATATTACTATACCTCATGATCAGTTAGATTCAAAGAATTCTCATTGACAGGGTTTCCAGCTCAAAGCGTAGGATCTTCTAACACAGATGTATTAGAAACACCATGCTTGCTAGTTCTCATTACCGAAATGTCTCAAAGCAAACAACATTGTAAGAGTGAATAAGATAGTTACTATCTTTCTTATTAAGTAGTCAATTCATTTACTGGACCTTTATCGATATCCAGTTGACACAAGCTTGATTCATATAGATCTCGCAAGTCACCTTACGCAGTGATATTTGATGATGGACACTGGAAGTTTTCATTTCGGTCATTGTGAATACTAAAGAGTATCACTTGAATGTTTGGCGAATCACATAGGATAATGCGTTATGCTCTTCGTTAAACAAACTTGTGAACTTAATGATGTTCAACAAGTGTTTGTCATGGAATGTGTCCTAATGAGATTTATTTGATGATCTCTTGGCTCTAGACTCGATTAGTGCGTTTTGGTTTTTAGTAATCGGAGGCTGGAGCAGACTGCCACCTATTCAATATTAACTAACTCGGAGTGAGAAAGTCAATAGTAGTCGAGTGTATCTCCGTGACAAATGAGACAAGTTTCTTTTGAGAGAAACTCGAATGGCTGGGAAGGGTTGTGCATTGCATCACTGGGTCCATGATGTCGTCTTCAATGTCAGCAATCAACATTGTGATTCTGACAGCATATGTATTGACCCGGTTTCTGCCTTAAGTTGTGTGGAGGGCTTCTTTCTTTTCACCCTTTATCCATACATTTCTTTTTAATTCTTCAACCTTCAATGGCTTTCCAGACATCATACTAACACCTTGTTGTTGTTGTTTTTTTTCCAGTGTTAGTCAATCTTAGTGGCATTCTTCCCTTACACAACAGTATCTCCAATATACCTTAAGGACTGCTATTTCTAACTATGGAGTGTCCTTGGGTAGATCCCTCCGGTTCTGGTTGGATCATAGGACAAATACATAACCTTACCACCTTATGACTTCAGAATCGTCATGAAATAAGATGTTGTAGGGTATGAGATCGTAACCATAAAACCTTTTTCGAAGAGTATCAAGCACTTTGAGTAGATATGATCAACTTATTATTTTTCAGTCACATTTTAAATACATTTCTCCCCTTATTTTAGAAATAATGCATCTTTAGTTTTTAAATACTTTGTGATTAAATCTATCTTGAAATACCATGGGGGAAATTATTACTTAGCATGAATTTATCATTGAACATTAAACTTGCTCCCCCTTAATTTTACATATGTTTGACACCAAAAACAATGATCACCAAGTGGTAAATGAAATATTAAAATTAAGGTTGAACACTTAGTCATCTTATAACTATCATTCTATTGAGTTGTCAATTTTTATCTTGTTGTTATTAAGAGACTTTTTGGAGATGGTTTGATACATAAGATTATGGTCGTGAGTATGATGTATCCAAACTCATTAAATGTTGTTTTTTGAAAAACTCCCCCTTGAAAGATGGAGTGTTGAACACATAATTTTGAAAGATTATGAATTGTCAGTGAGAAATTCTTGAAAAAATTGTGTTCAACATTTTGAAAAACATCATGTTAGAAGACTTCTCTTCCAACTTTAAGGGTAAGCGCACTTATGCGTACACTATCCTTTTTCTTGAGCTTAAAACTTTGAATGTCTGGTAAGAACAACTCAAGACCGAGAAAAGTTGAATTTCTCGTTGTTTCGGATAAGTATCTTTATAGATTAAACTTTCCTTTATTTGAAGTCCGGGTTACGTACTGATATTTGCACATAAGCCATCAAGAAAAATTAGAAATGACATGTTTTGAAAGCATTTGAAACTCCTGTTCGAACTTCATTTACACGCCCGTGTCGATATTAATCAACATTTCTAGGTACGTAAATGTTATCGATTCCAAGAGACATGTCGAGAAGAATATTTTTTGAAACATTTCTTATTTTGATTTTGTATTTTCTTTTTGAAATTTTATATTTTTGTATTTTTCTTTTTTCAAAAATATGTACATGTTGATGTTTGATGAGGCATCAAGCAGATTCATTTGTCAGAACCTCCAGTTCTGCTGGAGTCAAACATCTCATACCAATTCGTCTGACGAGATACTGAAACCTTTCTTCGGGAAGGGCTTTAGTAAACATGTCAGCCAATTGGTATTCAGTTTTGACAAAGTACAATTCAATTATACCGTTTTCAACCTGTTCTTTGATGAAATGATACCGAGTATGGATGTGCTTGGTATGGGAGTGTTGCACGGGGTTGCATGATATTGCTATGGCTGACTGAGAGTCGCAATACAACGGTATTTTGTTGTAGTTGAAGCCATAATCTTGAAGCTGTGTCCGCATCACATTACGTGAGCCTTAACTTGCAGATAAAGCCAATATTCAAGCCTCTGCGGATGACATTTGCAGTACAGTCTTGCTTCTTTGACATCAGCTGTCTGCTTATCACCTAGGAAATGTATCCTCCAGAATCAGAAGTGCTTTTACGAGTATCAACGCAACCGGCATGATCGGCATCTAAAAAAGCTGTTAGTTCAAAGCCAGAACCCTTCGGATACCAGAGTCCCATGTGAATGGTACCTCTTAAGTATCGAAAGATCCTTTTAACCTCTTTGAGGTGTTTTTCAGTCGGTCTTGCTTGATATCTTGCACAATAACATACAGCTTGCACTATGTTGGGCTACTAGATGTAGTTACATGAGTGACCGATTTTTACTAACGGTAGTCAGTTTGGTCTACGGTTTCCACTCAAGTTTGCATCTATTTAGGGTTTCGTAGCCATTGGTTGTACCAATGCTTTTCTGTCCTTTTTCCATCCAGGTTTTTTCAGAATCTCTAAGTATATAGTTGGCCTGATTGATAAGAATTACCACGTGGGATGGGTGGATCTGAAGTCCTAAAAAGACATTTCATTTTCCCCCATTAAGGACATCTCAAATTTCCTTGCATTAATTTTTTAAAAACGTTTTGGAAATTTTAGTTTGTTGAACCAAAAATAATGTCATCAACGTAAATTTGAACCAGTAGATGTCCTCCCCATATTTTTCGTGAATAGGGTCTTGGGTCAATGATACCTTTAGTAAAACCTTTAAGAAAATCAGTACACCCCTCATTTTGATGAGTTCTCTTACCAGTTTCTTCGGAAGCTTGTTTCAATCATATAGAGCCTGTCCTTAGATGGTTTGGTAAACTTTGTTTGGATGATCTAGGATCAACGTATCGTCTGGTTGGTGCACAAACCTCCTCCTTCAATGGTACCATTTAAGAAAATACGTTATAGTCCTCTGAATAATTGGAAAAGACTTGTTGTGAACGTATGCAACAAAATCCTTAATGCCTCAGGAGCAACTAGAGCAAATGATTTCTTGAAATCAATACCCTCTTCCTGAGCATAACCCTTAGCTACAAGTCATGCTTTATTGCGAATTACAGTTTGGTCTTCATCCTTTTGTTTTTTCATAACCACTTTAGCTTGTTACGTTCTTGCCAAAAGGTTTGTCAACGAGTTCCCAAACTTGTAGTCTTTCAAACTGATGAAGTTCTTCCTGCATTGCTTCTATCCATACAGAATTAGCCATTACTTCCTTAATGTTTTTCGGTTCAACAATACTCACGGTGAGTGCGAACATACACATTTCAGGATCTGTTGCTAGGTTGTCGTCTTGTTTTGTACTGGGCTTGATGGATTTCCACGAACTTGAGTTAACGGGTGATCTTTTGTCCATCGGTATTCGGAATCTTGAGGTTGATCGAAGGTATGCATATTTGAAGTACCAATATTACGTGAGGAAGACTCTGCAATTTCTTGTACCGGTGTACAGAAAGGATTGGTAAATTATGCTTGGTTATCGTTGTTTTCCTCAGCATCAACATTTGTTGGAGTTGTCGGTTCTGATGTAGGTTGAATATGCGTTGAAGGCACTGTGTCTTTTTTGATCGAATTGTTCGGTGGAGAAGAAGACTTGTTGACACGAGAAGTACATCATTGAAAAATTTTTCAAAATACAAAGGAAGAAAGATATCCAACTCTTGTTGTGATGAAAACTGTTGTATCTGCTGAAGGAGAAAAACATTTTGTAGTTTTGTGCGGGGTCAGGGTTTCATAAAAAAATCTGACGTTTTTGTCGTTGGGGAACGAGGCCTAATAGTGTCATTGCAAAGACGCTCTGACATCTCTTTGAATATCATCAAATCTCGAGATGGATAGTGGATTCAACTATCAACCTTGTTTCTTGTTGTGGACACGATATCCCTTTGACTGAGTGGAGTATCCCACCAAATGCAGGATCCCTTTTGCTTTCATCTTATCTTAAATGTCTCCATTCTTGTTAAGTAACAGTGCACCAAGATGTGAAGGTGCTTAATTGAGGGTTTTTTATCATTAATGATGTGATATGCCGTTTTCTCATGAGTTGGGATGA
Organism: Tanacetum coccineum; assembly: GCA_026074375.1. Lineage (NCBI taxonomy): Eukaryota > Viridiplantae > Streptophyta > Magnoliopsida > Asterales > Asteraceae > Tanacetum > Tanacetum coccineum. Next base: position 40,790 of record BQNB010022142.1, on the reverse strand, counting down.
TGATTGATTTGTTTTGAGTATAGCATGCGGTTGCAATTGCTTCAGCCCAAAAGAATAAATGAAGTTTAGAAGCTGAAAGCATCGTTCGAGTAGCCTCAACAAGAGTGCGGTTTCGTCTTTCGACAACGCCATTCTGTTCAGGTGTTCGAGGAGTAGAAGTTTGATGCTCAATTCCTTCTTCTTTAAAGAATGCATTAAGTGTCTTGTTTAAGAACTCAGTGCCTCTGTCAGTGCGAACAAAAATTACTGGGGCTTGAAGATTTCTTTGGATCATCGTGAGAAAGTCTTTTAAAACTTCTGGTGTTTCATCCTTGGAACGTAGAAAGAGAGTCCAAGTGTATCTAGAGTAGTCGTCGACAATTACCAGAATATATTTCTTCCCATTTATGCTTGCAACCCGCATTGGACCACATAAGTCCATATGAAGCAAATTTAACCGTCCTTTTGAACTTGGAACAGTCTTTGACTTGAATGAACTTCGTTTTGCTTTACTCACTTCACAAGAGGAACATAGTTGATCCTTGACATACTTCAGTTTTGGTAAACCAATCACAACATCTTTCTTTGAAAGCAAGTTGATGTAGTCGAAGTTGAGATGAGAAAGTCTTCGATGCCATAACCATGCTTGAGTTGGTGATGCTTTAGCCATGAGACAGATTGGAGTTGATGAAGTTGTTTCTTGAAGAGAAATTGTATAGAGATCAGTTCCACGATTACCGGTTAGTAAGTCGTTTCCCTGAAGATCTCTAACAAAACACGTAGATTTCCGAAATGCAACCTCCAAATCCGCATCACAGAATTGACCAACCGAGAAAAGATTATGATTGAGACCTTTGACGTAGTAAACCCTGTTGATCATAATATTTCCTTGAACCAAATCTCCATAACCAAGAATTGGAGCAAATTGATCATTGCCAAAACGAACGGTACCCAAATATTTTTCAACAAAATTACACAGTAGTGATAGATTGCCCGTCATGTGCTTTGTGCATCCCGAGTCAACAATGAATAGGATGAGTTATACAATCTGCAAGAGAATTAGAGGACGATGGAATACATGACAAATTAGATCCTAAAGTGTTTGTGAGTTTTAAGACATTAGTTATCCTAGATACATTATCTATGGCAAAACTAGTTGTCTTAGTCACACTTTCATTCCTAACTTTAGGTACCCATTTCTTTTTTGTCTTAGGAACCCATGTATATGCTAATGGACATTGTTGTGCTATCCCTCATTTCTACGCCTTACTAGTTCTCTTATATAGCATCCTATAGTAACTCTTAGAATTTATGGTAGTGGATTCTGGTGCAACTGTTTTCTTATGGGGTGTTGCAACAGATTTGTTCGCTTGACTTTTGGGTTTTCTAGTACTAATAGGCACTACATTAGGCTTCTTAGTTCTAGCATTCACGTCATTCAAAAACTTAGAAACACAAGCATCATGATTCGAATTAAACACACATTTTCCACAAGTAGCACAAACAGCATTAACATTCAAAGTTCTGGAATTTAAACTGTTATTACACGCAGTTACAGACTTTGTTTGATTAGAAATATGAGAAATCCTAGGGCGGTCTTCTACTCCAGTCTTCTTAAACTTCACTTGACTAGTGTTTGGCAGGACCTTATCTTTCATTTGATTGCTCCTAGGCTGTGGTCTGCTAACATTAGTTCTGTGAGCTACTCCTGTAGATGTAGACACGCGAGGATTAGTATTCCTAGAAGTCTGAGTCAACTGTGGTGCTCTAGTTTGTGTTGTACTACTTGCAATTCGATACATGCCCGGTTTAATCACATTTGTGTTTCTTACAGCTTGCGTTGCTGTTTGAGGTAAATTCTGTGGAATGACTATTTTTGATAAACCCTCTGACTCATTAGTTTTTGAAATCAACTTTTTCTTTGCAAAATTTATTCTCTCAAGAGAGTTTGAAAAAGGAGTCGGTTTTCCTAAAACTGATGGTTTTGGAATCCTTTGAGCATTTGGTTGTCGAACAACAGATGGTTTATCAAACTTAGTGTCCACAGATTTTCCTTTGCATTTGTCAATGAGTTTCTTTAACTCACTGATTGCAATGTTCTTGTCTTGCAGTTGAGCTTTCAAATCTTGTATTTCAAAGTATTGTTCTTGTTCCTTTCGAAATACATTTGACGCTTTTTCTTTGCAAACTTTGTCATTTTTCAGTTGTTCTTGACATTATTGTAAAGCGATTTCAAGAGAAATTGAGTGTTTTACTAATTTAGAAAAACTTCGTAAAAGCTCAGTGTAAATCTCTTTACTTACAAATTCAGTTTGTTTAGAAATCTTTTATGCAAGACAGTCACATTCCCTGACTTTATGAAGATATAAGCATTGGAATTTAGTGATCTCATCTAAATCAGATGAAGATTGTAAATATGAACACATAATATCGTTCGACACACATTCTTGCAAAAGCATACCATACATGTTGGAAAATTCTGCCTTATCAGATTCAAGTTCATCAATTTCATCTTCAAGAGATTCAATGTACTTTAAATCTGCATTATAATTAATGAACGAACTTCCTTGTTCGACTCAATATTTTGAGGCTAACAATTTTGTTGATCATTTAGGTTATTTGGTGGTTCATATGATTTACCACTTCTTGTGAATATGGCATTCACATGCTTATTATGAGATTGCGGTGTTTGATAGGCTTTAGAGTTGTTACATCGTGGGTTTGGTTGAGTGTTTCTTGGAAGAGATCAAGAAGGTCGACCAGATTTATGTCAGCGAGTGGTTCAACTCTTTAGTTTTCAAAGGTTTTGGATTGAAGCATGATGATTTTTAGCTACTGTTTCGAGTTGAGTTTTGAGGTCCATGAATGTCTCTTTGACAAAAGCGTTGGTTGATTGCTGAGATTTCATGAAATCGTTGAATTGTCTTTGAAGATCATATGATTTATCATCGGTGTTGGATCGGTAGTTGTCTCGGTTGTAATCATTCCATCCGCTTGAATGCCAATTATCGCGATTCGAGTCTCGGTCGCGGTAATCATTGTAAAAACGAGTCTTACGAAAAGTTTGCATAAATTTAGCCTCTTCTTTATGGGACATAGGTAGGTCATCATCGTCAAGATCGGGTGTTGGTGTTTTTGCATGAGATTGGAGTTTCTTTGTTTATACTGAGCATCCATTTTTATTGGTCATGGCATCCATTCGGGCCATAATTTTGTCAGTTTCGGAATTACTGCTACCTTCATCGGCGAAAGCAATGGTTTTCTTAAGAGATGATTTGGTTTTTTGATTTTTAGCCTAGTCGAGCTTGAGTAAGACTTTATCTTCGAGAAGCTGATAAGCTTGATTTGGTGTTTTATAAAGGAAAATACCACCGGCTATGGCATTTAGAACTTCTTGGGTTATTTCGTTGAGACCATGGTAAAAAGTATTATTGATAATATTGCCTTTGGGACAGATTATGACCATGGCAATTTCTGAACATTTCCTTCATACGAAGCTAAGCATTGGTCAGAGATTCATTTTCATGTTGAGAAAAGGCACGGATTTCTCTGAGGAGTAGGTCAAAAAGAGCTGGTAGAAAGAATCGGCTAATGAAAGCAGTTCGAAGTTCATCCCACGTTTCGATAGTTCCTTCATTGAGTTCGTCCAGCTATGTTTTTGCTTCTCCAGTGAGTGATAGGGGAAACATCATTAGGCGGACAACTTCATTCTCGGTATCTCTGTATTTAAACATATCATAAATTCTGAGGAATTCATGAATATGTTTATGAGGATCGGTCTTGGTTCTACTATCAAATTAGTTTCCTTTGACGAGAGTCAAGTGGTTACCTTTAATGGCAAATTCATTTGCGATTTTAGGAATAGTGAATGCGGAACCGGGAATCGGAGCGACAACGCGGTCGGCAGCCCACATGAGTTCATCATCCATTGGATCGTAATTTTGAAGAATATCAAGAAAGTGACCGAAGTAATTGATGTTGAGAATAGGGGGATAGACAATTCTCGGGTGTTGAGGTGGATTGTTTCTTTGATTGAATGGAACTCTTTTGTTTCGTCAACGAAGTCTTCAATTCAGAGTACGTTCAGGTTCAGGTAACGGTTCAACAAGTTCAGAATTGGAAGCACGTGTATGCATCCAAAGGACAATTCGTTTGGGTCAGTTTGCCAGAAAACTGTACGGGGGTTTTTTGAAAAAGAGGGGGTGTTAAAATAATTTTCCAGAGTTGACTACAGAACAGCTTAAAAATCCCAACAAAGGCGCCAAAAAACTTTGATGTGTTTCAAAAGCTTTAAATTTATAATGACTGAAAATACCAATTTTATTATAGGGAAACACACGGGTAAAAGTATAACCCACGTATATAGTATAATCTTTTTTTATGTAAGACCAGGTCGTCCACAGGGATTTGAGTAGTGTTCAAATAATCAGAAAGAAAATAGACTTTAACAACTTTAAAAATAACTTTTGTTTTACCACTGATAATCTACTCGGATAGTTGAGAATAATTTATAAGTAGTGGTAATGATTAAGACCTCGAACTTAATTAACTTAAGACTTATATTTAGTTGGCTAGACCAGATGTGTCACTCAAATGATCCAGTTACTTATTATATCAAAGCTTATTTTGTTTATCAATTTACGAAAGTGGATTTCTTGACACAGACGATAAAGACCATAGACAAATCCTTAAAACCATATAGATCATAACGGGTCTTTCAACTTATACCGATATGATCATATAATCTAAGTTGATAAGCAAAACCGACAAGATAAGATATAATAGGGGTGAAACATAAGCTTAAGATTAATGAGATCACAATCATACCAAACACTTATTCATTATCATAACTTCACTGAGTAGTCATGAGAGAATTAGCCTCTCATGTCTATGGAGTTCATAACATAACTTGATTCAACAAGAAACTTCATTATTTCAATAAACTAAGATGATATTCTTCTTTGTTCTTGGTTGTTTGATCTTGAATCTTCAAAAGGTATGGTGTTTATGCTTAGGAAAAGGGTTGGAAAGGGTTTAGGATATCATAAGGGTGAGTGAGAGTGTGTGTGATATGAGGGAAATGAGTATGAAGGGATGATTTGTGGTGAAAATTCGTCTCCTGTTTATAGGCTGATTTGGGGGTGAAAGTGCGGCGCACAATTTTATAAGTGCGGCGCACTTGGTGTGTTAATGCGCCAGTATTTATGACTTCATTTAATTTTCGTAGCCAGATGAGAAGTGCGGCGCACAAAGTAATTTGTGCGGTGTACTTGAGGAGTTAATGCACTATTTTGACTGAGTCTTTAATTCTTTGACTTTGAGGAGAAGTACGGCGCACATTAGGTATGTGCGGCGCACATTTGCACTTTTCAGCTCGAGACTTTATCTTTTTTCTTGTATCTTGATTTCCGAAGTGTATAAGTACTTGATCTTTGTTTAATTTGAGCTCGGGATGTCTTCAAGTGAACCTACAAGTATTTCATGTTATTAAGTATCGAAAGTTCATGAGAAATGATAAAATATGTATAAGTAACGCCACCGAAAACATGTATAATTTAGGCGTTATCAGGGAACGTTAGTCTACGGCGGCCCCCTGATAGGCCTGGCGGCCCCCAGATATATTTGAGACCGTCGAGACCGCCAGCGGTTACTGTTGGTTTTTCCTGCCTATAAATACTACACTATCCCCAGTTGAAAAATAGACCTCTTTGTATTAATTTTTTCAGTCTTCTTTCTCTCTCTAAATCTCTTGATCACTAACATTGTTTGATCTTGTTTCAAGTGATCCAATCTCTTCTTCTCACCTCTCCTCTCCTCTCTATCAAGTGCAAGAGAAGAACATTTGTATTCGCCAAAAATGAATTGTTGAAGTCTATTAATATCTCTTTCTTTCTTCTAAGAACCAAATCTCTATCTTGATTATCTTGTGTGATTATGTAAATCGGATAGTGTATAAATCCGATAGTGTAGATCTTGTGATTATTTATTACTTGTGAAATGGTAGATTGGTTCTAGCTAAGATTAGGACTCGACATTTAGCTTAGTGTCAGAAAACAACGTAAGCGACGTGTAAACGTTTTAATAATATCCGCTAAAGTTAGCTTGTTGACAAAAGTGAAAATCTCGAGTAGATACTCATGAGATAGGAGTAGGGCGAAAGAATTGATCTATCGTAGCCGAAATAACACGATAAATCTTGGTCTTGGTTTGATTGTTCCCTTCCCTCATCACTTATATTGTTGTGATTCAAATCTTATTTTATTGTTTAGTTATCAACTAGTAATACATACATTGTATGGATCATATTTTTGGATGGTTTAACATTATACTTTGATCTAAAAGAATTAAAAGTAACTTCTTTTAAAACGCTTAATCACCCGTAAACTAATCAACCCCCCTTCTAGTGTTCCACAATTAGATCCGGTCGAATTTTGAAAGTGTAAAAAAAATTCCCCATAGATTTGATGTTTGGGTTCCCAGCTTTTTAGGTCCATAGGTCGAACTAAAATGACTAAAATACCCCTCTGGTCATTTTTATATTTTTTTTCTTTTAAATATCCTTTATCTTTTAATAAACAAAAACCCTCTTATCTGCTTCTCTCTCTCTCTCTCTCTATTTATCTATCTACTTATCTCACATCCTTTCTCTCTTTATTAAAATCCTAAACAAGTTACACATATAGATACCATTAATCAAACTTTATTTATGCCTCTCTCTCTTTCTGCAAAAAAAACCATACTCTAAACTTATCATCACCACCAATATAATCCCAGTACTCATCTTTAAAGTCTCACTGCCACTACATTATCCTCGTCACCACCGCTGCTACAACACAACCATAACTATCATCTCATCACAACCGTTACCACCATTACCATTATCATTACCTTCTCGTCACCAAGCCCACGTTAAATAAGAAGAAAGGCGTGTTTGGTTTAAAAAAACACCTAATCAAGATTTTAATTAGTCACAGGTAAGGTAACGGTGGTGGAGTCAAAGCTATAACTCTTCAAGTCAACGTCCCACCCACAATAACAAATAACCCAAACTAGTACCAAGTTTAAACTAATAAACCCAAGTTATTTCAAGATCTGCTATTTATCAGTTCCATCAAAACACTAATAACCCCAAGTTATTTCAAGATCTGCTATTTATCAGTTCCATCAAAACACTAATAACCCCAAGTTATTTCAAGATCTGCTATTCGTAGGTTTTTTTGTATGTGTGACTTGGTTTTTAAGATTGTTGTTAGATGATTTGATTGTAAGTTTGTATGTCGTGGTGATAAATAGATCTCGATATGGTTTTTTTGTGATGAGGTGATGAATAGATCTGGGTTATTGTTATGGGGTGGTGACATGAGATTTTATGGATGGATTTTGACTATGATTGTTTTTTTTTGTTATAAGGATTTGTGTTATGATTTTGGTGAAGATTAGATACGAGATTTGTTTTGAAGGTATGATTTTTGTTGTGTGATTTATGTGTTTTAATGATACGGGTTTTGATGTTGTTGGTGAAAACTTTTGTTGTGAGTTAGGATCTGGGTTGGTGATGGTGACGCTAATGTTGGGTAAAAAGAGAAAAGATAAAAGGTACTATTTAAAAGAAAAAAAATTAAGAAAAAAGAATACGAGGGTATTTTAGTCATTTTAGTTCGACCAAGGACCAAAAGTAGAACCAAACCTTCAAAATACAAACGGTTTTTCATTTTCAAAATTCGACGGACCAAATCTGTAATTTGGCCAAACCACAAGGACCATTTTTGCAACTCTCTCATCGTTTTATAAACTATTCTGTTACCATCTTATAAACCATTTCACCATCATTTTATAAACTAATCTGCTATCATCTTATAAAATATTTTGCTGACATCTTAAAAACTTTATTGTTGTCACCCTATGAACTACTTTGCTTCTATCTTATGAAGTGTTTTGCTACTTTATAAACCGTTTTGGGCTAGTACCTTGTAAACAATATAGTTTATACCATTTAACTCGGAGAAACATAACACTAGTTTGATGAAAATGAGCATTGCATCATTAGTCTTTAATTATACAAAGCCTGATCACCTATGTCTAATTCAAGAAGGACCATGCTATGCTAGGAGTAGTCACCTTAAAATTTTGTCAAAATTAATTTTCTACTTATATTCCCGAAAAGCAATATTTTTGTGTGTGTATACATAAGCAGTGCAGGCCATAGGCATTCGTAATAGTAAGCACACTAAGTAGAAATTTACATAACCTTATGATATAGAGTCAGCCTCATCTTACACCACATCCTCGGTCGAAAGATCAAATTACACCACTAGTCACCCTAGGACAATCCCCCAACTAGAGCGGTTACTGATGCGGTCATCGTAAGACTTCAACAAGAAGTTTTACAGCTCCCTAGGAAGTGCACCTAATCGTTATAGTGTAGTATAGGCAAGACTCGGGGGTTGTTATTGTTCTCTAGGGGAATAGGTTGGGAAGGCTCGAACAGGATCTAACATACGTCTACGGGGTTGAGAGAAGATTCTTTTTGTATTTTTATGTTATTATGAAAGCAGGTAAATATCATGGTTTGAGAGGTTGGTTTGTTTTATCTAATTAAACTAATAATAATAAAATAAATCTAAACTACTTTTGTGATAACTTATATGATAAACGAACGTATTTACTTAATCATGCACTACTCCTCAGATTGCTTCTCCTAATCATGTTGCTTTGTCACACTTGTGACGATCTGTGTAAGTATTTCCTAAGTCATGAACGAATTACACGAACCCGCCGTCTACGTAATATTCCGTTAAGGCAACGCACAAGTAAGGTAATATGAAGACTATTACAAGACCCCTAAGAGTATATTAAATTCATTTGAAATATCTTAAGAGGGATCAACCATATTAGGGGTAAGGTAGTATGAAGACTGTTACCGATGATATCCTTTCTACACATTCGTGTTTCCCTAGACGTCTATGCCAAATCTGTGATGCCGTAGCTATGAAAATCCTAATGTTGTTACTTAGTAATCGTGATGCCATCTCTACGCCATGTATGCACGGTTTCTTCAAAGGATTTGGTGTAGAGTGATACTCTTGTCTGTTTCTTCTCTAAATGAGCCCAAGTCACGTGTATTTCCTCCAAATGTCATCCAAGTGCTAAAAACATGAAAACAAATGATTAAGCACATAATCTGGGCATATTTACATGATTTAGGGGGTTAAATCACCCCGAAATAGTGTATAAAATGACACCTCATTAAATACCCCTACACTTGGGATTTGCTTGTCCTCAAGAAAATAGGTTTTTCTACCTAGACAATAGCAATATTGGGGGCTGTTAACTGTTAGTATAGATTCACCCTTATAACATAAGATCCAGAGGCTTGGTAAAATGGAAAAGAAAAGTATCCATATTATTAGAGAGAAAAAGAATATCAACATACATTCTCAACCGAATCTTAATTAGAGCCATCTTAGGTAAAACACCTTATGAACTCTTGAGAGGTAGGAAACCTACTCTTGATTACTTTAGAGTGTTTGGAAGCAAGTGCTTCATTATAAACACCAAAGATTACCTCACTAAGTTTGACCAAAAGTCATATGAAGGTGTCTTTTTAAGTTACTCCCAAAATAGTAAAGCCTACATCATCCTTAATAAACACACTAGGAAAATGGAAGAATCACTCAACGTGACATTCGATGAAACTCCTCCACCCTCTAAGACATCACCCTTGGTGGATGATGACTTAGATGAAGAAGAAGCAATTAAGGTTACCGAAAAGAAAAACTTGGAAAATGACATTGAGGATGAAACTTTAGAGATTGACGAAATAGTCAATATTAAGGAATCTAGGAACTATCCATTAGAAAATGTCATAGGAAACCTTAACCAAAGAACCCTTAGGTCACAAGCCCAAAACCAAAGTAACTTCTTTTGTTTTATATCAACTATAGAACCTACGAATGTGAATGAAGCCTTAACGGATGAAAGTTGGATAATCGCTATGCAAGAAGAATTAAATCAATTCATTGCTAATGATATGACAATCACTCTCAGACTGCAACTCACCTACCAAGAGCTTGTTTGATGTTGGCTCAAGCAGGATTTCCATCTTCATTGTGAGTACATAAGTATCACTCGGATGTTCTGGCATAATCACAAGGATAATGTGTAGGACTCTTGTTAACAGCTTATGAACTTATTGGTGTTCAACAAGTGTTAGTAATGGAATGTGTCCTAATGAGATTTATTTAATGGATCTCTTGGCTCTAGACTCGATTAGTGCGTTTTGGTTTTAGTAATCGGAGGCTGGAGTAGACTGCCACCTATTCAATATTAACTAACTCGGAGTGAGAAAGTCAATAGAAGTCGTGTGTATCTCCGTGACAAATGAGACAAGTTTCTTTTGAGAGAAACCCGAATGGCTGGGAAGGGTTGTGCATTGCATCACTGGGTCCATGATGTCGTCTTCAATGTCAGCAATCAACATTGTGATTTTGACAGCATATGTATTGACCCGGTTTCTGCCTAAGTTGTGTGGAGGGCTTCTTTTTTTCACCCTTTATCCATACATTTCTTTTTAATTCTTCAACCCCTTCAATGCTTACCAAGGCGTCATTACTAACACCTTGTTGTGATTGTTCCAGTGTTAGCTCAATCTTAGTCGGCATTCTTCCCTTATACACATTCATCTCCAATCATACCTAAGGACTGCTATTTCTAACTATGGAGTTGTTCCTTGGTAGAATCCCTGTTCGGTTCGTTGGAGTCATCGGACAAATTCCTAACCAAACACCACCTTATGACTTTAGAATCGTCGTGAAATAAGATGTTGTAGGGTATGAGATCGTAACCATAAAAACTTTTTTGAAGAGTATCAAGCACTTTGAGTCGATAAGATCACTTATTATTTTCAAGATCACATTTTTAAATACATTTCTCCCCTTATTTTAAATACTAATTCACTTAGTTTTTGAAATACTTTGTGATTAAAATTTATCTTGAAATACCATGGGGAAAACTTTTACTTAGCATGAATTACATGGAACATAAACTTGCTCCCCCTCGATTTTACATATGTTTGACACCAAAAACAATGATACCAAGTTGTAAAATGAATATAAAATTGAGGGTTAGCATTGTTGAGCACACAATTTTGAAAGATTATTAATTGTCATCGAAGAATTCTTGAAAAATTATGCTCAACCACCTAATTATCTTATAACAATCAATCTATTTAATAGTCATTATTATTCCGTAGATGTTATTAAGACCTTTTATAATGTGTTGAATACATAAGAATTGTCATGTTATGATGTATCCAACAATCATTAAAATATTGTTTTTCATAAAAGCTCCCCCTCAAACTTTAACTCATTTAAAAAAATGACACCAAATGTAGAATAATTGTCTTGTAAAACAATATAAGGGACGGAGTGTTGAACACACAATTTTGAAAGATTTTGAATCGTCATTGAGAAATTCTTGAAAAATTGTGTTCAACTTTTTGAAAAACCAAATGTTAAAAGACTTCTCTTCTAACACTAAGGATAAGCGCACTTATGCGTACACTCTCCTTTATCGTTCGGGACCGAGTTGTAATCTGAGAGTGATTACAAGTCATTGTTGTGTACGCACATATACTCGAGAAGTTCTTGTCTTAAGCACAAATCTTGAAATCTAAACAAAGCATTACCCTCTTGTCTTCAGAAACCGTAGAGGAGATGAAGCAAGAATCAAGAAAACTTGGTATAATTAAGGTCTTGTATATGAATGTCGTTGTAGAACTTTGAGAAGTTTGCTTAAACTGTAAAGTACCATTGTCTTGGAATCCCGTGGGAATTGCTAATTACATCTCAACCTTTGAATTTTTCTGGCTAACTTACCAACCTCGTATTCTGTAGGCTATTATCGTGATCACTTGGTGAAGTAAACCCGATATATCAAACTTGAAACTGAAGTAAAATCCCCCAAATTTGTTACTTAATCTTGCACTATTGTTGATTGAAGAACGGTGCAGAAGAAAATCTCTAAGTACCTTATACTCCATCAAAAGTATAAGAAGTACAACACCTCTTGAAATTATCCACATCGACATCTGCGTGTGACACTGAGTACTACAACGTAACTCCTTTAAGTGATAGTTGTCCAGGTCTTCATCCAACCACCCCTTGACCGCTGGAAACTAGATAATCCAAGTCTTAATCATAAATGTATACGTTCAAGCAAGTCATCAATCGATAGAAAATAGAAGAAAGTCACGATGATGAAATAAGTAGACGCCTTTGTGAAATCCAACTTCAATTGCAAATAAGGGATACCAAATCCACTTCGTAATCACATGTCATCTTAATCCAAATCTCTAGCCATTTTGTCATTTAAGTGAATCTTTTCAGGATCGTTTTGGGATTAAGTGTTGTTGTTTGTGTGGTGTGTTGTTATGGTTGATTGTGTTTTATGAGTCTTGATTCTTGATTGTGGTGTTTGTATGCAATTCACGTTCACGGGATTTTACACGTCTATGATTAAAACCGATAAATGAATTAACGGGATTTTACAAAATCAATAGAAAAAAAACCGTGAATGAATTGATTCGGACTCAGCGGCCAATGATTTAATTGTCTAAAAACAGATAATTTTCTGGCTAGGGTTACAGCAGATTGTTTAACTAGGCTCACCAAACTGAAACGGGCCTCAAAATACAGATGGGCCGTGAGCTAGAACAAAAACAAGTGTAACACAAATTCCAAAAAACTGAAAAATGTCAATAAATCATAGTAAACGAGCTTTTTGGGCCTTAAGAAATCTACAGCAAAAGGTCGTTACAAGCGTGATCCGTCTCCGTTTTTTCATCTCGATTTGAGAGTTCCCTCCTAAACGGACTTACGGATCCCAAAAAAAGTTTTATGGCGTTATACTGAAAACCCTTTCTTTCACGACAAAGATTCTATTCAAAACGCAATGAATAAAAAAATTGGGCAGAGTAACGTTTAGTCAAAACGCAGTCGTGGTCTTCAAAACGCAACCTGTAATCAAAACGCAGTGAACCAAAACGCAACCAATGTCAAAACGCAATGAGTCAAAACGCAGTGAGTCAAAACGCCAAATAAGCGCAATTGTGTCAAAACGCAACCAATGTCAAAACGCAGTGAGTCAAAACGCAATGAGTCAAAACGCAGTGAGTCAAAACGCAATGAGTCAAAACGCAATGAGTCAAAACGCAATGAGTCAAAACGCAATGAGTCAAAACGCAATGATCAAAAACGCAACCAAGAAGGAAACGTCAAAAACGCCAACAAGAAGAAATCAAAACGCAACAATGAACTTTGCCAGTAAGTCAATAACGAACGGACGAAATATAACGAGGTTTTTCACCTAAAATCTCCTAAAAAAGAATAATCGCCCTTTTAGACCTCTTGACTTTATTTCCTCTTGCACAATTAGCTACCCTAATGCCTAGATCTTGCTTAATAAATAAACATTCACAAATCTAGCACAAAAAATTCGGGGTTTTGATTTTTTTTATTGACTTCTTTTTGAACCACAGACTTTGATCTTGTTTAAAAACCACATAATCATTAATAAACAACAACTGATTCCCACCTATGCTCTGGTCAATTGTTGTATAAAGGTAATCACCTTTGAACGATGATCCGGAGGCTTGGTAAAATGGAAAAGAAATTGAGCCATATTATTAGAGAGAAAAAGAGAGAAAAGAGAAGAGATAGAAACAAGAAGTAGAAGGAGTGTTTGTATATGTGTGTGGTTTAATAGAGAAAAAGGAACCACACACATACTCACATTGCCTTACAATGTGAATCAACCCTCCATGGAAGTATGAGAGGGAGAATTTTATAGTCCCGATATCGACTAGCTTAACTAACCCGACCCGACTAAAAAATGATAAATGTAATTCCGGATTAGTCACCATATTTTAGGGCTAACAATCTTCCCCCAATATGACGGACATGATACGGAATTACTTACAATGTTCCTATCAGGTACAAATACAACATAAATAAAGTCTTCCAAAGCACTTCCAAAGCTAAAGATGTCTTATGAGTTCTCCTGGTCTTGAAACTTGTACTCCAGCTTGGATCTTCAGTGTCTTTACTTGTACATGAACCATTGTAGTATGCATGAACTGGATGTAACTATCCCCCCCAATTCATGCGCATGTCTGAAAGCTTTCTTTTGATAGACTCCTGACGCAATCCATTTTTGTCGAAGTTTCTGAATCCGGCTTCCCCCTAAATCCAACATCCCTATCTTAAGCATATTCGAACATTAATGTAGCGTGAACATCTTCTACTTGTCATCAAGTGCACAACGGATTTGGTAAAGTCATACCACACCACGAACCATCCTGCTTCTGTCAAACAGGTCTTGGTGAATATTCGTTCAGGGGTGCATGCGAGAAATCAGCAACAATTCTCTTACTATGCAGAATTACTTCAGAAACAATACTAAGTAAAGTAGTCTACACTCACTCTTTATTTTTTTTCCCCAGGAAGTATGACACGGTAACATCAAAGACAATTAAGTCCACCCCGGATGTAACGTAACAATCTCGCGCCCCGTTTATCTCTCTCGATTTGAAGAGGTCACGGGCAGAAAACGGACTTAACGGATCAAGAAGAAATGTGGCCGTTTTACTGAAACCCTTATCTTCACAAAAGATTATACATTCAAAACGCAATGAATAAAAAAAATTGGTCAGATAACATTAGTCAAAACCGCAGTCGTTGGTCTTCAATACGCACCTGTAATCAAAACGGCATTGTAACCAAAACTCAACCAATGTCAAACTCAATGAGGTCAAAACGCAGTGAGATCAAAACGCAATGAGGTCCAAAACGCAACCAATTTCAAAACGCAATGAGTCAAAACGCAGTGAGACAAAACGCAATGATCAAAACGCAGTGAGATCAAACGCAGTACCCACACAACGCTGAGCGCGCGACCGCACACCACCACCACACTACACCACAAAAACTCACTAAACGCAATGAGAAACAAAAGCCCTAGCGCGCGCGCTGCCGCGCGACAAATCCCCCACAACGCACAATTTACAAACACACACACACACAGAGCGAGCGCGACGAGAGCGCGCTCTATCACTCTCTCTTACGCACACCCAAATTTCCCCTCAACTCACACCTGATCCCCACACACAAGTCATCGACAGACAAAAACGCACATCTCCAGACACAGATACACACAGTTTTTCCACTGAAAATAGCTAAGCTCTCCCCTGTAGCTTTCTCTCTCTCTCATGTTCTCACACCCACTCTCCACTACACCTTCAGATCTAACCTTCAAACACACACACACACACTTGATATTGCGAGAATTATTATATCCTCTGGATGCTATATAGAGACGTTCTCACATCACTCCCAATCTGAATCTCTATGAATTATAAGAGGATTCTGCCTTGACGAGTTTAGGGGATAATTGTGGTGGTCTTGTTATATAGGTTGAGGGTAATGTGGTGAATAAGTGGATATTGATTATTATCTCGGATTGTAGGTTGGTAATTTTGTTAGGGGTGTTAAGAGAAGTGGAATAATGTTATTGTTGGAGGGGGGTGGTTTTGTAAATTGGGGTGGTTAGGGGGGGTGGATGATAAGGGGGGGAATGATGGTATTGGGGATTGTATATAGATTAGGGTTGAGGGTATGATGTGATTTGGTAAAGGAGAAGGTTTTGGTGTTGGGAGGAGGGGTGTAAAGTGTTGAATGTATGGGATGGTTGGATGATTAAATGATTGAGTTAATAGAGGTAGTGAAGAGTGGGATTGAAGAGATGTGAGTGAAAGTTGAGTGAGGATAAGGAGTGAAGATAGGGAGTGAAGATAGGTAGTTTAAGATTAGTTAAGATTGTTAGGAAGAGTGTTAGGAAGAGTGTTGGTTAAGAGAGGTATAATTAAGAATGTAGGTAAGAGTGTTTAAGGGAAGATATTATTGTAAATACCTAGTGTATATCTTTATTTATAAATATTTGAAGAGTTTTTGTGTGATATAATTGAGTTTATTAATTAATAATAGAAATAAGTAATAGTATTGTTACTCGGAGTGATGAAGCTATCCCAACGACGAATCTAATAAGCTAACAACAACAAAAAAACCACGCTACCCAGGTTTGGCAAGAAAATGATCAAATGTATTTCGGAAAAGAACGTAACAATATCAATGAAATACAAGATTTAAAGCTCAAATGCAAGACATTAACATGGTGATAAATTGAGTTTAAAGAACTCATTCTGGTAACATAAGGAAAGTCTGTGGAAACTCATTTGATAAACCATCTGTTGTTCGACAACCAAATGCTCAACGGATTCCAAAACCTTCAGTTTTAGGAAAACCGACACCATTTCAATTTCTCCTAAAATTGAGAAGTTTTCAAACAAAACCGTCGGTTAATAAAACTAATTGTGTCATGTTTATTTAAAACACCAGTCACGCATACAGAGTTTGCCTCAAAATAAAACCAAGCGGTTTCTGAAAACAAATGTGCTAAACCAGGAAATGTTTAAATTGCCTCCACCACTCTACACAAACTAGAACACAATTAGTTGCTCATGCTTCTAGAATACTCATCCTCACATTCTAAATCTTCAGGATAATTTACACTATAGTGTTAGCAGACCACAAGCTTATAATGCACTATCCAGTGAATAGATAAGGTCGTGCCAAACAATAGTCAAGTGAAGTTTACAAGAAGGAAAATAGAAGACAACCATAGGATTTTCTAGTATTCTAAGAAAACAACTCCTATAACTGCGTGCGTAAATGAACATTTTAAACTCAAAACTTCGAAATGTACATTCTGTTGTGCTGATTGTGAAAATGTTGGCACCTCTTGAATATTCAACATTCAACTTCATTGTAGAATCACAATAAAAAAAGATAGAAAATATGGAAGAATTTTAGAGAGAAGTTAGAGAGAGAAAGGTAGTGAGAAGAACAAAAATGGAAGCTTACTTGCAAAATTACAAATGAAATTAACAAGAATCAACACCCCTCTCCATAACTGGAGAGGTGGTATTTATACAAAGTATTCCAAGATGCTTTCATGCCTTGGTAAATCTACTGGCCGTCTCGGGATTACTTGGTTGCTTTCGCCCGATACACGGCTCGATAGATTAATATCTAAGAGCCCTTTTACCTTGTAAGCCTATTAACAACGTATAATTATTTTAGTGACCGAGACTAATATAATTTATGAACGAACTTCCATTGTTCGATCTCAATATTTTGGAGGCTAAACAATCTCCCCCGAAGATGAGTTCAATTGTTTACACACCTTCATGCGATCAATGAGATTGCTTGTTGTCGTAAGCTCTTTTGGTCTTGGTCTCTGTAAAATTCGTTGTAGGCTCGTTCCTTCATGCTTTAGTGATCTTTGTATCTATAGCTTTCCATTGTCCTATTTACTTTGTCTTTTAGTCCGAGATCTTTAAATCTTATCCTTTTGTCTTTAGATCGTCTTTGCCACTTGCGATTCTTGTGTCTTAACCAACATTGCCTCAGTACTTTAGGCATCATCTTGGAGAACTTTGCTAACAATCCTCCCTTGATAGACTTGATATCTTTGAATGAAATCTTGTATACAGAGTTTGTGCGGAAGTCTTTGTCTCTATTCTTGAGCTTTCAGATTCTTTGAATCTGATGCTTATAAGAATGTCTTTGTAGTTTGAGCATGAGCATGTGGTAATGAATCCGACTTCAGCTGGAATGAGGCATCACCATCTCCATCTTTATGTATCCTGAAATAAAACAGTTATTCAATAAAGCGGGTGGACGAATATAGCTTTGTCATTTCGTCCGGATTTGGGTTAGATTAACCTCCATTCCGTAGGACCGTTTTACAGTATAAAATAATGTACCATGATCAGGTAGAGTTCAAAGAATCTCCTTGACAGGTTTTCCAGCTCCAAAAGCGTAGGTCTATCTAACACAGAAGTATTATAATTTACCGAATGTCTTGCTTGTTTTCTCATTACCGGAACGTCTCCAAAGAAGGACGAACACGGTAAGAGATTATCAGATAGTAACTAACTTATCTGATTGAGTCGTCAATTCATGTCCAGGAACAAGTTTTTCGATTCACATTGAATCGCACCATCGTTTCTTTCCAGTTACACATAGTTCGATCATATAGAATCTCTCGCAAGTCACCTACCGCAGTGCTGTTTTGATGATGACACTGAAGGATCTTCCATTCGTCATTGTGAATACTAAAAGAGAATCACTCTGAATGTTCTGGTAAAACCACAAGATCATGCCCGTAGAGACTCTTGTTAATCAGCTTGTGAAATTAATATGTTCACAAGTTTTGTCATGTAATGTGTCCTAATGAGATTTATTTGATGATCTCGTATGGCTCTAGACTGCGATTAGGCATTTTGGTTTTAGTAACGAGGCTATGCTGGAGCAGACTGCCACCTATTTCAATATTAAACTAACACGGAATGAGAAAGCAATAGAAAGTCGTGTGTATCTCCGTGACAAATGAGACAATTTCATTTGAGAGAAACCCGAATGCTGGGAAGGGTTGGTGCATTGCTCACTATGTCCATGAAATATTTTGGTCTTCTTCAATTCAGCCAAATCAACATTGGTGATTAGCTGACAGCATATTATTCGCCCGTTTCTGCCTAAGTTGTGTGAGGGCTTCTTTCCTTTTCACCCTTTAACCATACATTTCTTTTTTAAATTCATCAACCCTCAATGCTTACCAGAAGTCATTACTAACACACACATTGTTGTAAATGTTCCATGTTAGCCTCAATCTGAGCTGAGCGACATTCATCCCATATACACATTATCCCTCCAAATCATACCCTAAGGACAGCTATTCTAACTATGGAGTGGTCCTTGGGTAGATACCCTCCGGTCTGGTTGGATCATAGACAAATTCAAACCTTACCTACCCTTATGACTTCAGAATCGCCGTAAATAAATTTTGTATTATGAGATCGTAACCATAAAACCTTTTTCGAATAGCACTTTGAGTCTTTAGATCACATTTTAATTACATTTCTCCCCTTATTTTAAATTCTAAGTCACTTTGATTTTGAAATACTGTGTGATTAAAATTTGTCTTGGAAAGGCCATGGGGAAAAACGTTGAAGCTTAGCATGAATTATTTGGAACTGTGTCATCTTGCTCCCCCTCAATTTTACATATGTTTGACACCAAAAACTATGGTACCAAAGTTGTAAAAATCGGATATAAAATTGAGGTTGAA
Organism: Tanacetum coccineum; assembly: GCA_026074375.1. NCBI lineage: Eukaryota > Viridiplantae > Streptophyta > Magnoliopsida > Asterales > Asteraceae > Tanacetum > Tanacetum coccineum. The sequence goes on along the minus strand of BQNB010022142.1, from coordinate 21,566 downwards.
CACTTAGTCATCTTATAACGATCATTCTATTGAATTGTCATCATTATCTTGTTGTTATTAAGAGACTTTTTGGGAATGGTTTGAATACATAAGAATGGTCGTGAGATGATGTATCCAAACTCATTAAATGTTGTTTTTCGAAAAACTCCCCCTTGAAAGATGGAGTGTTGAACACACAATTTTGAAAGATTATGAATCGTCATGAGAAATTTCTTAAAAATTGTGTTCAACATTTTGAAAAACATCATGTTAGAAGACTTCTCTTCCAACTCTAAGGGTAAGCGCACTTATGCGTACACTATCCTTTTTCTTGAGCTTAAAACTTTGAATGTCTTGTAAGAACAGCTCAAGACCGAGAAAAGTTGAATTTCTCGTTGTTAGGATAAGTTATCTTTATAGATAAACTTTCCTTTATTTGAAGTCCGGGTTACGTACTGATATTTGCACATAAGCCATCAAGAAAAATTAGAAATGACATGTTTTGAAAGCATTTGAAACTCCTGTTCGAACTTCATTTACACGCCCGTGTCGATATTAATCAACATTTCTAGGTACGTAAATGTTATCGATTCCAAGAGACATGTCGAGAAGAATATTTTTTGAAACATTTTCTGATTTTTTTTTTTGATTTTGTATTTTCTTTTTGAAATTTTATATTGTTGTATTTTTCTTTCTTTTTTTCAAAAAAATATGTACATGTTGACGTTTGATGAGGCATCAAGCAGATTCATTTGTCAGAACCTCCAGTTCTGCTGGAGTCAAACATCTCATACCAATTCGTCTGACGAGATACTGAAACCTTTCTTCGGGAAGGGCTTTAGTAAACATGTCAGCCAATTGGTATTCAGTTCTGACAAAGTACAATTCAATTATACCGGTTTTAACCTGTTCTTTGAGGAAATGATACCGAGTATAGATGTGCTTGGTACGGGAGTGCTGCACGGGGTTGCATGATATTGCTATGGCTGACTGAGAGTCGCAATACAACGGTATTTTGTTGTAGTTGAAGCCATAATCTTGAAGCTGTGTCCGCATCCACATTACTTGAGCACAACTTGCAGATAACGCCACGTATTCAGCCTCTGCTGATGACATTGCAGTACAGTCTTGCTTCTTTGACATCCAGTTGACTAGCTTATCACCTAGGAACTGTATTCCTCCAGAAGTGCTTTTGCGAGTATCAACGCACTGGCATGATCGACATCTGAAAAAGCTGTTAGTTCAAAGCCAGAACCCTTCGGATACCAGAGTCCTATGTGAATGGTACCTCTTAAGTATCGAAAGATCCTTTTAACCTCTTTGAGGTGTTTTTCAGTCGGTCTTGCTTGATATCTTGCACAATAACATACAGCTTGCACTATGTCTGGTCTACTAGATGTCAGATACATGAGTGACCCGATTTTGCTACGATAGTCAGTTTGGTCTACGGGTTCACCACTCAAGTCTGCATCTAATTTAGGTTTCGTAGCCATTGGTGTACCAATGCTTTGTCCTTTTTCCATACCATGTTTTTTCAGAATCTCTAAAGTGTATTTGGCCTGATTGATAAAAATACCTCGTGGGGATTGGTGGATCTGAAGTCCTAAAAAGAATTTCATTTCCCCCATTAAGGACATCTCAAATCTACCGTGCATTAATTTTTCAAAACGTTTTGAAAATTTAGGGTTTGTGGAACCAAAAATAATGTCATCAACGTAAATTTGCACAAGTAGAATGTCCTCCCCGTATTTTATCGTGAATAGAGTCGGGTCAATGATACCTTTAGTAAAACCGTTAGAAATCAGGAATTTTGAGAGTTCATCGTACCAGGCTCTCGGAGCTTGTTTTAATCCATATAGAGCTTTCCTTAGTCGGTAAACTTTGTCTGGATGATCAGGATCAACGAATCCGTCTGGTTGTGCAACATAAACCTCCTCCTTCATGGAATTAAGAAATGTCGTTTTACAGTCCATATGTATATTAGAAAAAGACTTGTGTGCAAGCATATTGCGACAAAGTCCTGACAGCTCCAAGCGAGCAAAGGGAGCAAATGATTCTTCGAAATTCACTACCTCTTCCTAAGCATAACCCTTTGCTACAAGTCGTGCTTTGTTGCGAATTACAGTTTGATCTTCATCCTTTTTGTTATTCCATAACCACTTTAGCTTGATTACGTCTTGCACAGAAGGTTTGTCAAGAGTTCCCAGGCCTTGTAGTCAGTAAATGATGATAGTTCTTCACTGCATTGCTTCTTCATTCCATGCCGGGAATCAGCATTGCTTCCTTAATGTTTTTCGGTTCAACAATACTCACGGTGAGTGCGAACATACACATTTCAGGATCTGTTGCAAGTTGTGCGTGTTGCATGGCCTTGGATAGATTCCTCGAACTTGAGTTAAACGGGTGATCTTTTGTCCATCGGTATTCGGAATTGTGGTTTGTTGAGATGCATATTTGAAGTAACCAATATTGCGTGAGGGAAGCTCAGCAATTTTTTATACGGTGACAGAAAGGATTGGTAAAGTCTGCTTATCATTGTTGTTTTCTTCAGCATTTGACATGTATGGTGTTGGGTGGTCTGTTGTAGGGTGAATTTTCGTTGATACGGTGTGGTCTTGTTGAGCAGAATGTCGGTGGGAGAAGAAGACTTGTTGACACGTGAAGTACCATCATTGAAAAATTCATTATACAACAGGGACCAAAAAAGAAGATCCAACTCCTGTTGTGATGGAATTGTTGTATCTACTGAAGGAGAAACATTTTGTAGTTCTGGTGCGGGGTCAGGGTTGTCATAATCTGACACCTTTTGTCGTTAGGGAACGAGGCCTGAAGTGTCATTAGCAACAGACGTCTCTGACATCTCTTTGATCTCATCAAATCTGAGTGATGGAGTCAACCTACAACCTTGTTCTCTTGTTGTAGACACGATATCCCTTTGACTGAGTGGGGGGGGGAGTATCCCACCAAAAATGCATGAATCCCCTTTTTCTTTTCATTTATACAAATTTTCACCTTCCTTGTTAAGTAACAGAGCAACCAAGATGTGAAGGTGTTTCATATGGATTTTCTGTCATTAATGATGTGATATGCCATTTTCTCATGAGTTGGGATGATGATTGATCTGTTTTGAGTATAGCATGCGGTTGCAATTGCTTCAGCCCAAAAGAATAAAGGAAGTTTAGAAGCCGATAGCATCGTTCGAGCAGCCTCAACGAGAGTCTGGTTTCGTCTTTCGACAACGCCGTTCTGTTCAGGTGTTCGAGGTGTAGAAGTTTGATGCTCAATTCCTTCTTCTTTGAAGAATGCATGGAGTGTCTTGTTTAAGAACTATGTGCCTCTGTCAGTGCGAACAGAAATTACAGGGGCTTGAAGATTTCTTTGGATCATTGTGAGAAAGTCTTTTAAAACTTCTGGTGTTTCATCCTTGGAACGTAGAAAGAGAGTCCAAGTGTATCTGGAGTAGTCGTCGACAATTACCAAAATATATTTCTTCCCATTTATGCTTGCAACCCGCATTGGACCACATAAGTCCATATGAAGCAAATTTAACCGTCCTTTTGAACTTGGAACAGTCTTTGATTGAATGAAGTCTCGTTTTTGCTTACTCACTTCACAAGAGGAACATAGTTGATCTTGACACCTCTCAGTTTTGGTAAACCAATCACAACATCTTTCTTTGAAGCTAAGTTGATGTGAGTCGAAGTTGATATTGAGAAGTCTTCGATGCCATAAACCATGCTTGATTGGTGTTGCTTTAGCATGAGTCAGATGGAGTTGATGAAGTTGTTTCTTGAAGAGAAATTGTATAGAGACCAGTTCCACGATTACCGGTTAGTAAGTCGTTTCCCTGAAGATCTCTAACGAAACACGTAGATTTCCAAAATGCAACCTCCAAACCTGCATCACAGAATTGACCAACCGAGAAAAGATTGTGATTGAGGTCCTTCACGTAGTTAAAAACCTTTTGATCATGGATATTTCCTTGAACCAAATCTCCATAACAAGATTTGGCGCAAATTGATTCATTGCAAAACGAACGGTACCCAAGTATTTTTCAACAAAATTGCACAGCAGAGATAGATTGCCCGTCATGTGCTTTGTGCATCCAGAATCAACAATGAATAGGATGAGTTGTACAATCTGCAAGAGAATTAGAAGACGATGGAATACATGACAAATTGGATCCTAAAGCGTTTGTGATTTTCAAGACATTAGTTATCCTAGATACAGTATCTATGGCATAACTAACTCTTTTAGGCACAGTTTCATTCCTAACTTTAGGTACCCATTTCCTTTTTGTCTTAGGAACCCATGTATATGCAGATGGGCATTGTTGTGCTATCCACCATTTCCACGCCTTACTAGTTTTCTTATATAGCATCCTATAGTAACTCTTGGAACTTGTGATAGTGGATTCTGATGCAACAGTTTTCTTATTGGGTGTTGCAACAGATTTGTTCGCTTGACTTTTGGGTTTTCTAGTACTAATAGGCACTACATTAGGCTTCTTAGTTCTAGCATTCACGTCTTTCAAAAACTTAGAAACACAAGCATCATGATTCGAATTAAACACACATTTTCCACAAGTAGCACAAACAGCATTAACATTCGAAGTTCTAGAATTTAAACTGTCATTACACGCAGTTACAGACTTTGTTTGATTAGAAATACTAGAAATCCTAGGGTGTTCTTCTACTTCAGTCTTCTTAAACTTCACATGACTAGTGTTTGGCATGACCTTTTCTTTCATTTGATTGCTCCTAGGCTGTGGTCTGCTAACATTAGTTTTGTGAGCTACTCCTGTAGATGTAGATACGCGAGGATTAGTATTCCTAGAAGTCTGATTCAACTGTGGTGCTCTAGTTTGTGTGGTACTACTTGCAATTCGATACATGCCTGGTTTAATCACATTTGTGTTTCTTACAGCTTGCGTTGCTGTTTGAGGCAAATTCTGTGGAGTGACTGGTTTTGATAAACCCTCTGACTCATTAGTTTTTAAAACTGACTTTTTCTTTGCAAAATATTTTCTCTCAAGAGAGTCTGAAAAAGGAGCCGGTTTTCCTAAAACTGATGGTTTTGGAATCCTTTGAGCATTTGGTTGTCGAACAACAGATGGTTTATCAAACTTAGTGTCCACATATTTTCCTTTGCATTTTTCAATGAGTTTCTTTAACTCACTTATTGCAATGTTCTTGTCTTGCAGTTGAGCTTTCAAATCTTGTATTGCTCAAAATATTTGTTCATGTTCCTTTTGAGAATACATTTGACGCCTTTCTTTGGCAAACTTGTGTATTTTTTAGTTGTTCTTGACATTCTTGTAAAGCGATTTCAAGAGAAATTGAGTGTTTTTCTAATTTAGCAAAACTCCGTAAAAGCTCAGTGTAAATCTCTTTACTTACAAATTCAGTTTGTTCAGAAAGCTTTTGTGCAAGACAGTCACATTCCCTGACTTTATGAAGATATAAGCATTGTAATTCAGTGATCTCATCTAAACAGATGAAGATTGCAAATTAAGACACATAACATCTTTAGACACACATTCTTGCAAAAGCATATCATACATGTTGGAAAATTCTGCTTTAAGTTCATCAAGTTCATCTTCAAGAGATTCAACGTACTTTAAATCTGCATGCATTTCTTGCTTAAGTTCATGTACAAATGCGAAACTATCATTCTGAGTCTTAAGGGCAAGGGGCATCAAACATGTCTTAACTAGGATTTCCATATCTTGCGCAGTTGGGTTACGAAGATGAAGAAGGTCGTTTGAATGTTTTACCCATGCTTGATCGACAATTTCTTTCAGATGATTAATGTTATTCGTCATGACATTATATGCTTGTCTACTTTTGCTTATTGATTTAGACACTGGTAAGAAATCTATGTTTTTGAAAATATTTGGTTTTGTTTTCACAAATGATTTTCTCCACATTTTCTTTCTTATTTCATTTGCCTGTGCGAACTGAATTTCATAATGCTGAGTCGGGGGTTTAAAAATTTCATAAAGACTATTTAACTTTGTATGCGTAGTCAATAGGTTTCATAAGGTCTTATTCAATTTTGATCGACTCTCGTTATCAAGAGTCAGAGTCTCTTCCCGATCGGGGACGAGTCTGTTTGCAGGATCAGATTGGTCATGTGGGATCGCATACAAACATGGTATCTCATTTTGAGCCTTTTTGAGGTACCTTGGATTGGCAAAGGTAGGTCTTCCATTAAATGTAGGGCATTTGGGTGCTAACATATGAATGGTTTGGATTGATTGACTCCGTTTGTAAACAATTTCATTCAAAAACTTTAACTGGTTTTCCATTGAAATCATTTTGTCAATATCTTTTTCTTCCTTAAGCTTCAAATCTGTTATTACCTTGTTTCTCCTTGACAAGACTTCATATGTGGACTGGGTTTAAAAAATCTGTTTGATCTAATCATCATGTTTTCTCTTTGGCAATCAGAATTTCATAGGCTTTAACTTTTAAACTTTCTTTTATGTCAATTTCTTTTTGAGCTAATAGTCCTAGAGTTTCATTTAACCTTCGTTCAAGTTTGTCATAGTCAACTGTACGATCATTAAAGGCCTTGAACCTCTCAAACTCAGTCTGTTTATTTTGAAGTGCAACTAAGCAACTATCCCGAATACTATTAGATTCCCCTAGAGTTCTACTAGTTTCCGCAAGAATAGATTTGCACTCAGTTAACTCTTGAGTCAATGTTGCATTTGCTTTCTTTAATTGCTTTTGAATCTTTTTATTTTCATCGACATCAAGCTTTAAATTAGCAAGTGCAACACGCTCATCATCACATTCTACATCATTTTGGTCATCCTGAATATCATTATCACACATATCCGGTGAGTCAGGAGTGACATTACTATCACCCGTTTCCACTGCACATGTGTTACTAATGGATTCAGATTGCTCAAAATGTTGTATGTCATTGGCAAACACATTATCGTCAGTATCGTATTGTACCTGTTCTAATGGCTCAGCGTCTGTGCATGAGTCTGCATTAGGAACCTCCTGAATCTTTGCCATGTAACTGTAATGTGCTTCCAACTCTTGTTCATCAATTTCTTCATCCGTGTCTGCTAGCCAGTCAGATTGCTCTGCTTGAAGTTGAACACCTTTCTCAGCTTGTTTACACAGCAACATCTTTTCCTTGTGATACGTGGAGTCTTTAACCCGTTTTGGCTTTCTGCATTCCTTAGCATAATGACCAAATTCCTTGCAGTTAAAACACTGTATCCCAGACTGTTGCACTACTGGACCACCTACAGTTTCCCTAGCCCCAACAACATTCACTGCCCTCTGATTCCCAAACTGTCCAGTCTGATTGTCATTCTTGTACCTTGGAGTAGTATCCACATTCTTGTTTCTGGTGTTTGAGGAAGTTCTGAGGTTGTTGTTGGTAGGTTTGTAGAGTTTCTTGAAGTACTTTGCAATGAGAGCCAAATTTTTCTGCATGTCTTTATCCTTCTGAGCTTGTTCAGGATCACTGTCTTCTTCAGAAGCTGACTCAGATGGTGGTGTGATTGGTTTGGCTATCTCTTTGCCTTTGTATCTTGTAGTTGCTGGAGTTGGGTTGGAAAGTGAAGCTTTTGATTTTGGTGCATATGATTTGTGAGGTTTTGATGTTTGGTAATAAGGGTCTTGAAGTGTTTGAGCAGTAGCAACAAGTGCTAATGGGTTAGCATTCTTGGCCATTCTTTCAGCACGGAGTTCATTAACTTCCTTTTGGTATTGTTTCAGAATGTCAAAGAGCTTATGGTATGAAACTTCATCCAACTTGTGTTGTTGCTTGACAATTGTTACAAATCTTGACCATTCTGGTTGAAGTTGTTGAAGAAATTGAACATTGACTTGCATCGTAGCAACTGTCAAATTGTTTCTGATCATTTCATTCATCATCTTGTAGAATCTTGTGTAGTAAGACTCAATTGTTTCTCCATCGTGAGAGGTGAATTGACCAAACTCCCAAAATAAGTTTGTCTTGACATCTTGAATATTGAGTGATTCACCTTGTTGTAGCCTTTCGATGGCTTCCCACATTTCTTGAGCTGTCTGACATGCATCAACAGTTGAGTATATTTCATCTCCAATTCCAGTCAATATCAAATGAATCGCTTCTTTTTCTGATTCAAAATGAGCTCTGTTTTCAGGAGTCATATTCATAACTGTCTCGACTGTTGTTTGTTCAGGAACTGCTGGAGAATCCTCTGTTGCAGGAACAGCTGGTGTTGTGACAATCGTTGGAGTGTAAGGACCTTTGAGAATGCACTTCCGTAAGGCATCACCATTTGGTCTTGTATCAATGTATCGTAAGAACCGTGATCGCCATTGTGCATATCGTCCTGTTGCAAGCATTGGTGGACGATCCCTTGAACCAGCTGCCATTATGTTGTTATGCATTTGACTGTCGGTTGTGGAAGTTACAATTGGAGTTGTCATGATGAATGATTTAAGAATTATGAAGTGAAAAATGATTTGTAGGATCTTAAGCAGGTAAAGTGATTGTTGTTGTTGTGGAAAACTATTTTACGGGATTTTACAAGTCTTGACTAAACCGAGAAAATACAAGAGTATTTCGCGGGATTTTACTAAATCAAGAAAACCGTAAAAATAGAATTATTGTTGGTGAAATCGTTGTTGTTGTTGAAGAACTTGAACTTTTGTTAACGATTTGTGAGCTAAAACGATGAACGGTGCACGAATTTTGAGCTTGAAATGATTAACGATTGATTAAAACTCAAATAAGGACAAACGGTGCAATTACGTTTCACTTTGGAGACTAACGGGCTGAATTAGAACAATTAAGGACTAACGGTGTAAGCCTAAGTTAACAAAAAGGGTTTTAAAACAAACAAAGGACGAACTTTGAAAACCACCTTAAGTTCAGGGACTGCATGTGTACATTTCCAATTTTGGTTTAATAATTAAAAATTTTCCCACCATTTTTTCTTTCTTGTTCGTATTTCAAAATTTACCAAAAATGAAACGTGTGTATATATGCTCTTTCAAACGCGTACGGTTATCGTCGGTAAAAACTAAATACACCACGTTGATCGAAATGATGCCACGAACACGATGATATAAGTCGTAAGTCCCGTCGTTTAACGTCACTCGAAACCGAAAAACCGAAAATTTGTTAAAACGTTTAAGTTTTTGTTCTCGTTCGGTTCCTACTAGCTTTACTAGATCGGTTCTTGTTCGGTTCTCAAGTATAAAAACTCGTTCGGTTCACTCTTGTCGAGAACTCGTTCGGTTATCAAAGCAAATTACTCGTTCGATTCCTTAAGGTGAGAAGCTAGTTCGGTTCATTAAGGTTTATACTCGTTCGGTTGATGAACTTTGAACTCGATCGGTTGTCAAGTGACTTTACTCGTTCGGCTCCAAGAGATTACACTCGTTCGGCTCTTTCAAGCTTACACTCGTTCGGCTCTTTCAAGCTTACACTCATTCGGCTCTTTCAAGATTACACTCGTTCGGCTCTTTCAAGATTACACTCGTTCGGCTCTTTCAAGATTACACTCGTTCGGCTCTTTCAAGCTTACACTCGTTCGGCTCTTGCAAGCTTACACTCGTTCGGCTCACTCTAAAAGTTACTCGTTTGGTTGTCTTTGAATTTTTACTAGATCGGCTTCAACTTGGAATAGCTAGTTCGGTGTACTTATGTCCTTAAGTTTGCTAAAATATTAGATCTTGGTCTGTTCTTGTAAATGATTATACTTCTTTACGAAACTTGATGACAGAGTTGTTTTTTGTCAAACTAAAACACAATCTACTGTTAAGCGAAATGGTTAAAGCGTGATGACAGTTTGAAATAAAGAGACAACAAAATTAATGTTGAGCAATGTTTGAAATGAGGAGACAATAATAAAAAAAACGAATAAGAGAATACGCCAAAAAACCAAACTCTCCAAACAAAAGAAATAAGCCGAGTCCTATAAGCTCAAAATAGGTTACCACAACAAAAACACTAAACCCACCCGTGGCGAGTGATACCAAATGTCGGAACCCAATATCACCTTCACTTCACCATTGATACAAGAAAAATAGATAAGAGAAAATGAAGAATTTTAGAGAGAAGTTAGAGAGAGAAATGTAGAGAGAAAATGAGAGTTGGATGATTAACTTGCAAAAATGGAAAAAATTACAAAATGAATCAACAATACCCTTATGAGCCATGGGCTTTCTAGGTGGGATGGGCTTGGGATTGACTTGGGCTTAGGCCCATTACACATACAATATTAGATTACTAAATAAGCCCTTTTACCCGTCTAGCCTATTACAACATATAATTAATTAAGTGACCGAGACCTAATATAATGAATGAACGAACTTCCTTGTTCGACTCAATATTTTGAGGCTAACAGGAACGTTTGGGAACTTTAACGTAGAAGTGATCTTGTTGAAATATCGAATGTGATCATGAGGATCTTCTTTATTATGTCCGAAAAATGGTTTATTTTGCACAAGAGTGAGCAAATCATGTTTAAGCTCAAATTTATCCGCGATGATTACGGGAACAACGATTGCATCCTCGTAACCCTCGGTAGGTTCTTGGAGCAATTGTGCCATAGTACGTTGATCGGCCATCGTAACTACGGGAGGAGCTTGATTTTCAATAGGTTCTTCAAGATTAAATGGTTCAATATTCGGTGGGACTTGTTGTTGAGGACGGTTACGGGTTTGAGAACGAGTGCGCATGCACTAATTATGAAAAACACAATATTTTGGTAATCGGAAGATTAAAAGTCCACGGTAGCTCTTTATTTACGCACAACGAGAGGCGGAAGGAATTAGCTCGCCGAAGCATTTAAAAGCGTTCTTCATTTTTTGGGCGATGTTCCTTGGATCAAGCCCTCCTTAAACTCTCCAAACAAAAGAAATAAGCCGAGTCCTATAAGCTCAAAATAGGTTACCACAACAAAACCACTAAACCCACCCGTGGCGAGTGATACCAAATGTCGGAACCCAATATCACCTTCACTTCACCATGAATACAAGAAAATTAGATAAGAGAAAAGGAAGAATTTTAGAAAGAAGTTAGAGAGAGAAAGGTAGAGAGAAAATGAGAGTTGGATGATTAACTTGCAAAATGGAAAAAATTACAAAATGAATCAACACCATTTTCTATAGTGGAAAATGGTTTAAATACCCTAATGAGCTATGGGCTTTCTAGGTGGGATGGGCTTGGGGGAATATATTTTTTTTTTTGGGGGAGGGGGGGGGGAACCCCTTGGCTTAGGGCCCATTACACTACAATATTAGATTACTAAATAAGCCCTTTACCCGTCTAGCCTATTACAACATATAATTATTAGTGTCCGTGACCTAATCTAATGAATGATACGATCTTCCCTTGTCGGGACTCAATATTTTGAGGTAACAGAACGTTGGGAACTTTAAGTTAGAGAAGGTGATCTGTTGGAAATATCGAATTGTGATCATGAGGATCTTCTTTAAATTATGTCCGTACAATGGTTTATTTTTGCACAAGAGTGGCGGCAAAATATGTTTAAGCTTCAAATTTATCCGCGGTATGATACGGGAACAACGATTGCATCCTCGTAACCCTCGGTGGGTGCCTGGAGCAATTGTGCCATAGTACGTTGATCGGCCATCGTAACTACGGGAGGAGCTTGATTTTCAATAGGTTATTCAAGATTAATGGTTCAATATTCGGTGGGACTTGTTGTGGAGAGAGGTTACGGGTTTGAGAATGAGTGCGCATGCACTAATTATGAAAAACACAATATTTTTGGTAATCGGAAGTTAAAAGTCCACGGTAGCTCTTTAAATTACGCACAAGAGAGCGGAAGGAATTAGCACGCCGAAGCGATTTAAAAGCGTTCTTCCTTTTTGGGCGATGTTCCTTGGATCAAGCCCTCCTTATACCCCCCCCCCCCCTTATAGTTTGTAATTCAAAGGTGAGCCGATTATAACGATTAACAACACGATTTGTTTTGTTGGTTTTTTAATTTTTTTTGGTATTGCAAATACTTTAGGAAAAGTATTTATAATGATTTTTGTGCTTTTATATAATGAAAAAGAAAATCAAGAAAATAAAATATTTTTGTATTTTTATATTTTATATATTCACAAAATAAGCAATAAACCTCACGGAGAAGGTTCTTCAAGCACTAATCTTCAAACGTACACAATTAATGTTTCACACCCTCCACGTAACTACGCCAAAATATAGCATGCTTTATCTATAAATATATATATATATTTATATTTTATTATATATATATTATATACTATATATATTATTTTATATATATATATATATATGATATGTGCTTAATTACACATATTCTTTTTCCTCTAAAATCGAGCTTAAAATGACCAAAAAACAACAGACCCAAAAACTGCCACCAAAATATATGTTTGTTTTGCATTTGCTATTCGTGCAGGGAAGTGGATATCAACAAAAAGACAGAAAAACCAAGCCAAAATGACTAAACTGAGATGGAATGGAAAAGAATGTGCAAAATTCAAGGCCAAAGTCCAAAATGTCAATGTCAGAGTCAATACTATACGAATCAAGCAGTCAAACTGGAGCCGGGAACTGATGAAATATGTTGGATGCAATCTGTTACCCTTCTGATGGGCCGGGAAAGCCCAAGGTATATCTCAATGAAGACTGTGAAGACAATAATGGGCCCTCAATCTTTACAACTAGCCATTGTGGTGCAATTGACACAGACTGTGACGACTTTAGAAGGCCCATCCTAGCACCAGTTACAGCAATCTCAGCCATTGTACATAAAAAACCTCACTCCATAACTTATTGGGCCTTTGAAAAACCCTAACCAAACCTGCACTTATTGGGCCAAACCCAAACCAGTGGGCCCCTAATTACAAGCCCACACACCTTATTGGGCCCAAACCCAAACCCAGTGGGCCCAATACAAAAACCCAACCTAACAACAGCAAAAATCCTTTTTGTATAAACTTGTAGGACTCAGAATTGTCATTTTTAAAATAGGTTTTATAAAAGAAAAAAATGGTTTAATAAAACACAAGGGCTGGTTTTGCAATTTGCCAAAACATCTTTTATTCCCTTTTAGTAATAAACAGCAGGGACCATTTATGCAATTACCTTAAACTCCTCTTTTTCTTTTAGTTATAAAAACGACAAGGGCCATTTGTGCCACTTTCCAAACTTTGTTATAACTAAAATTCGGCTTAAGATAGAAATGAAAAGAGAAGAAAAGGTGAGGGACTAGTGTTGCACCATCTCCAAACATTCCTTTTAAAATCCTGCAACCATAAAACAGTACCACCCCGTACCCGCCAAAACCTTACCACCCCTTCCCCATGGTTTAGAGCCAAAACCACCTCCCTAAGTACACTCACAGCTCACTCTCACCCTTTCCCCACAACCCAATGCCCCTATAACCCTCTCCCCTGGCAAAACACTCAACCCAACGAACCCCTTCAATGGCTGAGATGAACTCAAGACATATAGAGGGCTAGGATTGCTTGGGGAGTGTTGTACTCTTACAACCAGCTTATCCCAAGTCCAAAGAAAGGCTGAAGACCTCTATAAAAGAAGAGAGACCAAGCCGAGACTCAACACACTTTTTTTTTATGTTTTTAGCTTAAATTTTAATTCCAAGTCTTCTCTTTAAGAATTTAAGTATATTCAGTTTGTTTTTTAAGCTTATGTTGTAATACTTTCAGTTTAATAAAAGTTAAGAGTTTTTTTTTTGAGAAAATTGCTATTGCCGAAATTTCAAGTATCATTTATGCTTGTTTCTATTTCTGTTTAAATTGTTAAACATATGTTAAACAGTTGTTTGATTAAGTTACGTAATCAACTTATCTCACCCCTTTTCTTCACAAAAATCAGTTAAAAAGCTATTTTATATATTTAAGGGGGTGTTTGGCATTGACCTTAAAATGGGTCAAATGGGGTTGGTTATGGGTCAAGTGCACTCAGCCACTTTTGGCTGAGTGTGTAGGCTCATTTAGATTAGTTAATCAAAAAATTTTAGTTTAAAAATAAGTTTTTATGTCCCTTTTGATATTCTGTCAATTTTCAATAAGCAAAAAGTGGGCTAAAGTACTCAAGCTGTGTAGACAGCTTAAGCACACTATTGTTGTGCTTATTATTGTTGTTTCTAGCCAATTTTCCAACCTTGTTCTGTCCTTTTAAATTTGACCAAGCATAAGTCAAGTGTGTGTGTATGCATGGTCTTTGAAAACCCCCATTTTTAAGCCCATTGTTCAGCAGTTTTAATTAAGCCTTAGGCCCTCATATTTTGAATATAAGTTCATTTACATGTCCTTTTTATCTGTTTGAAGTTGGTTTTGGCTAAAAAGCCCTTGAGAGCTTATTGTATAAGCTCAAAAAGCCCTTAAGCTCACTGCCTTATTTCCCCTGGTGCTGAGCACCCAACTTTAGCCTCTTTTATCTAGCTTATTTTGTATTAAGCCCCTAGTTTCTTTTAGCTTTTATTATAGCTTATGACTAGTCCTTTAATTCCCCAAAATTTCTTAGCTTAACTCACCCTCTAGTATAGCTTATTTAGCCCTTAAAGTAGCATTATTTCTGTTTTATATTAAAACTGTTAATATAGCTTAAATCATTTCTAGCTTATTTTAGGGCTTATTCTAGATAACTTAGCTTATTTTAGGACTCCCCTCTCCTATTTATCTGTCCCCCATAATTGTAGCTTATTGTGCTAGCTTAAATCCCAATAAGAAAGAGAAAAATAAGCTCTCAAGCTTATTAAGCTTTTGCAGTCCAAAAGCTCACTTTTCTAGCTTATTCAGTGAGTAAAAAGCATAAGTGCTTTTACAAAAGTTACTCCCCTTGAGCCCCTTAACAAGTTTTCTTTTATAGCTTTTTGATAATAAGCTAGTTGGACCCACTTTGTAATCGGGGTCCACCTCAGGGACCATTTGTGTAATTCTTTCTTTTTCAGTTATAATTGTTAGTCCCTGTGGTTAGTTAGCCTGTTATCCCGTTAGTCCTTGTTCCTTTTCACTGTTAGTCCCTTAGGTTAACCACAGTTAGTTTATTTAATTTAATTAATATAAATTAGGTTTAAAATTAATTAGTTTAATTACTTTTAATTTATACAGTAAAATTTGGGCATTTTTATATTTTTAGAATTGTTAACTTTTACTTTATTTAATTTTATTTTTTTAGAATTTTTATAACTTTTATTTTTTGTCTTTTTCTATTTTCTTAGTTTTAATTAGTTTTTAATCTTTAAAAATTCATAAAAAATCCAAAAATTAATAAAAAAATATTTTTCTTTTTTATAAAATTTTCTTTTGTCATTTAGTGTCTAGGAAAAATATAAAATTTAGTATAGGCTTTATTTTTCTTAAATTTCAGTTTTAGACCCGTTTTTACCGGGTGCGTTTTACCGTTTCTTTTCGTTTTACATTCAAACGACCTCCGTTTTAGTTCTAGTTTTCTTTATTTTTCAAATTAACTTAATTAGAATTTAATTTTGATTTTTAATTTAATTTAGCATTTATTTTCTTAATTTTTAGTATTTAGGTTTCCCGATACCTGATTCTGTTCCCCGTATTTTAGTATAGATTTAATTTGGATTTCCTATAAACTAAATTTTGTTTTCCCGTAGTTTTTAAGATCCCATTTCCTTTGCTGTTTCCCGTAGATTAAATTAAGTATTTTTTTAATTGAATTTTAGTTGTTAATTATATCAGGTTTCCATCTAATATTCTCCATCATTCAATTCTCATCACCAGGATAACTTTCAATTGCAGCATCGTGGGACATACGACCCGGGAATATCTCTTCCGGAATCTTTTTATTATTGATTCTTATATATTTAATCTCTTTGTGTAGATTTTGACCTTTTGCCTTGGTCAAGGGCATTTGGTTGAGACTTGCATTTGAGTTGTTTTATATATACGTACTATTTCACGAATCAATTTTTGGCGCCGTTGCCGGGGAGGCATTTGCTACGATTGTTATCCGACTTTGATCTGAACTTGTCTTATTATTAATATATCATATTAAAAAACACAAAAATATTTTTTGTTTCTTTTTATTAGTACATATCAATATAAAAAAATTTAAAAACCAAAAAATTAAAAAATATTAAAAAAATTGTCCATAAAATAAAATAAAATTCACTAAATTGGTAAAATACAAATATATAATATTCTCCATGAGGTATTAACACAATAAGTTCGGTGAACTACTGAGTTCCCATCGAAATAAAGATTTAAAGTGCTTCTGTGTCACTTACGATATTAGGGCTCACCTCATTCTGATTGACAAACTATAAGGTGGGTATAAGGAGGGTGTTCCTAGGAACTAGGACCAAAAGGCGAAAATTAAAGCTTCGCCGGCTTATTCCTACTCCTCGGCGCACCAGTGAGTTTTTCTTTCTGAGATGCTACGTGAGGAGTAAGATCGATTATTTGGCTTAAGTTCTCTTATTGATTTTGTCCAATTGTGGAATTATGTTGTTATAATCAAACAACCAAAAAAAATAATTTCTTTTTCCTCTTAATCATTTAATTCTTTTCCTGTCCTTCTCTATTTTTTAATTCTGATGGAAGTTTATCTCTGTTTTGAATGTGTAGGGTGTGGACAACTGACGATATATCTAATTGTTATTCGTGCTACGTGCAACAGTGCGGTTGTCGTCTCTTGATGGAGTTTGTCTTAGTTGTACTTATGAATGAAAATCAAATCGATTTGTTCAACTCGTAACTCTTTTGAATCAATCTCCAAGTTTCTATCTCCACCCACACATTAAGGCAAATCTTGTGTGAATTTTGCGGGAACGATACTCAATACTTGCATGCTTGTACACCTCAAAAGCCAGTTTATCTATCAGAGCCAGATTCAGACTTGATTTCATTCCCGCAAGATTTGCATATCATCACAGCCAACATCTTTGCTGTGAAAATTGTAGGGTCCTCATACGACTATTGAATGTCAACCGATGAGTCAAAAACTCTCATCTTTCGGTTTTGACCACTTCAAACCCTGCCTTTTTCCACTCAAGCATTCAACCTCCTCAACCAATGAGTTGGAGCTTGCAAGCACCAGAGGGACCTAATGAAATCGATTGAAAGCTTTTCTCAAAAAGGTTAATCGTATCTTTTGGGAAAAACGCCTAAGGTTTAATTGCAAGCTTGGGACAACTTTTTGAAGTTAAGCACGCTCATCCGAGGAAGTGCAAGAATTGCGCCTTAGTAGCAAACTTGTTCAAGATGTGAAAATCATAAGTGATGTGCTATCTGGTACATCAAATATACGGCTTGGAATCGCCCTCTCGGTCTATGTGATAATGATTGATGACGAGGGACATATCACATTGCAATACACCGAATACACCAACCAAGAGCCGTTAACTCTCTAAGGTTTGGGGGCGAGCATCTGACATATTCCGGAACGATTCGGTACGAATTCATAAAGTCGAGTGTTCGGAGAAGAACCTATGTTTGTCACCAACCATAATTGAGTGCGAGGATTTTTCGCGATGAGTGTGATTTGCCTCCATATGATGATCTCAAAGAATCTGATTTTACTTTCTCCAACCCTCTCTTCGATATCGATGAAGATTGTTACTTAAGTGACGAGTCATTTTCGAGCTGAGGACTTCCAAAAGGAATTTTATCATTTTCTCTAATCTCTCTTTGATCTTGATGAAGAGATTGCTTCGACTAAGGTTAGGAACGAATTTATGATGAGGTGCTGGAAAGCATTCATTCAATTCAGGGAATTGATTCTCTTTTGATGTTGATCTGATCTTGAGAATCCGTGCTAAATCGAGGAATTTCGATTGATTTCTTCTCCTAGATCGATTCTTTTCCAATAAGTTCGCCGTTTGAACTCATCCTTCCTAATCAATTCACCATAAATTGAGGAAGTTGAATTAGACCGGAAGGTGATATTCTGTTTTTGGAAAATGTTTGCTCTACGATAACTCTTCTCCTCGACCTCCGGAGGAAGCTCTTCAACGCCAATTCTATGCTATCGAATCTCTCCCTCCATCTCATATCCCGTGCGGATAATGTTTATCTTATGGAGGAGATTGAGTGTTTTTGCTGATGACGGATCAATACCACCAGTATTGAGAGTGATGATGTCGTTCCGTAGATGCAGATACTTCTATTTCCCTTCACTGAGTTCGAAATTTTTATGGTGATTATCCCAATGGGAAATTCAACATTGATGTGGTGGAGACATCCCCGTAGATGTGCCTAATGTTTACCAACCCATCCAATCCTGGAGCAAGTTTATAACCCACTAGTGAATTTTTCGTTATGGTTGTATGGATCTTTCTCCCATTTCTTGCTTATCCCCGGTTTTATTCCGCCTCTTCTCTCCTGTGGGGATGAAGACACCATATTTGATCCCGGCATTTCAAAAGTATCATTCTTCTAAGCCGGATGTATCTCATCGGAGTGGAACTTTCATGATATTCAATACTCATCGTAGTCACTTGAATGAAAGTCCGATGATGATTTTAATTTCCACTTGTTTCCTCAAGGATCCATAAATCCTTGTGATGGGTCAAGCATCGCGACCCTAAACAAGCGCTTCGTGGGAGGCACCCCATGCTTATCCGTAGTTGTAATAAGTGTTGTTGTTGTGTAAGATAGCTTGTCTTTTCCATTACCCGTGTTTCCATGTTGTTGTTATTGTCCAGGATTGCCCGGATTGTGAAGACTCTCAGTTTTGTCATTCATCAAGAGTTTCACATCTTCAGCTTCAATTGGGAATCCGATATCCTAATCTTATCGACTAACGTTTTATCTTTTGGCATACCTCATAAATGGCCTTTAGATTAATGTAGTACCCTTCAAAACATCGAGGACGATGTTTAGTTCTAGTTTGGGGGGGTATCTTCGATTTGATTGTTGCCTGCAGCATTGTTACCACGTAAACCCGTTTTTACCACCAAAATGCCAAAAAAATGAAAAAATGAAAAAATTTTCAAAAATATTATAAGTGTTTTGTCACAGTTTTGCTTTTCTTTTGGGTAGAATAAGAATAATTTTTGACTTGATCGGGCGTGTTGAGCCCTAGCTAGTTCCTTTAGGCCAAGCTTTCACGAATTCTATAGCTTTGAATTTTAAAAATGTGAAGAACGAGAAATGATAGAGTTAAATATAAGTTTATGTGCCAAGCAAGATTCTTCTAAAAACTTATACGAGTAACTTGTGGTTTTCTCTCCCGTGAATTTCTAATCCACCTAATCATACGTACTCAATTTAATTCAACTAAGTCAATCGATGTTTTCAGAAAAAGCTTCAAATTTGTAACTTGAGTTTTCAAAGCGAGATTTTGTAGTAATTTAAAAGATAAATGCCAAAGAAGCATGAATGAAATGTGAATGCAAAAATGCATGAATATTGAAATTTTGCCAATGAAGCATGCAGTTGATATTATGGAGCAAGTAAAAGATGTGTCGTGATATCCCACTCCGCTAGCAACGAGGTGGGGGTTCAAACTAAGACGTCTTTACTTCTAGGGATTTGGTGTGTCGTGATATCTCACTTAGAAGAAAGGTCTAGGTGAGGGTTCAAACTAAGACACTAATCCTTAGCCATATTAGGAAGAAGGTGTTGTCGTGATTTCCCACTACGCTAGCAACGGGGTGGGTTTTCAAACTAAGAACACCGGTCGTTGGTTGTGATATCCTGCTCCGTTAACCACGAGGTAGGGGTTCAAACTAAGCAACGCATTCCTAGCTTTAAGAACTTATGATTATGATGTTAAAAATGTTGCAAAAAGTTCTAAAGTTTAAATCTCGAAATCAAGTTACGAAGTCTTAATAAGTTGTTGCTTTGAGTCATGATTCATCTTGAATTATGACTATGAAAATAAGTTGATCTATGGTTAAATTAAAATGAGTACACACATTCAATCGTATTCCATGTTGGGAGTTGAAATTCACAAGTCATAGTATGGGGATTTAACATCAACTTATATCGACAATGGATTCTTGTTTTAATTGCTTAGCTTGGGACTTGTGATAAAAATTGAGTGACGATGAAAATTATTCGTATAGGACATCCGATAGATCACTCTAACGGGCGTTCTCATTCTATGATCCCAAGTTTTAATTAAATAAAGGAAAGTCAAAACTTGTTAAAAAAAATGAGAAATCCAAAATATTAGTTTTGTAGTAGTATAAAATTCATGAAATGGTGAAAACGGGAGCTTCGTGTTTACTTCTCATAAACATTGCGTTGAGGACACACAATACCTTAGTTTGGGGGGATTTGATACATGTGCTTAATTACAATATCTTGTACCTCTAAAACAAATAAAAAAAAAAAAAACGAGCTTAAATGACCAAAAACAGACAAAAACTGCCAAATATATGTTTGTTTTGCATTTGTATTGTGCAGGAAGTGGATATCATCAAAAAAACAGAAAACCAAGCCAAAATGACAAAACTGAGCATGGAATGGAAAAGACTGTGCAAAATCAAGGCCAAAGTCCAAAAATGTCAAAGTCAGAGTCAATACTGAAGAATCAGCAGTCAAACCGGAGCCGGAACTAAGAATACTATGAATGCAATCTTTACCATTGATGGGCCTGGGATAAGCCCAATAGTATATTTATGAAGACTGTGAAGACCAATGGGCCTCAATCAATTACAACAGCCCATTCGTATGTGCATTTGACTAGATGTGAAGACCTTGAAGACCAATCTAGCCTTGAACAGCCAATCTCAGCCATTGTACACACAAAACCCACTCCATAACCTTATTGGGCTTGAAAAAGCCCAATAACCAACCCCAAACCCAGTGGGCCCAATACAAGCCCACACACCTTATTGGGCCTTAAAAAGCCCAATAACATAAGCCTAAACCCAGTGGGCCCAATGCACACCCAATGGGCCCAATACAAGCCCAAGCCCAACAAAAGCCCACATTCAATTTTTATAAACCTTAGGGACCAAAATTGCCAAGTTTTGAAAGTTGTTTTATTAAGAAAAATAGGAAAATAAAACACAAGGGCTAGTTTTGCAAATTGCTTAAACCTTCTTTATTTCTTTTAAGTTAAAACAGCAGGGACCATTTTTGTAATTAACCAAAACCTCTTTTAAATCTTTTAGTTATAAACCACAAGGACCAAAAGTGTTACTTTCCAAACTTAATTTATAACTAAAAAAGGGCTCTAAAATGAAATGAAAAGAAAAGAAAGAGCAAGGACCAAATGTGCATCTTTTTCCTTCTTCTCTTTTAAAACCTGTAACCAACCCGTACCCTCCCCACTTTACCGCCAAAATCAAACCGCCCCTCCCCCATGGTTTATGGCCAAAACCACTACCCTAGTACATCTCTACAGCTCACCCATACCTTTCCCCACAACCCACAACCCTTATAACCCCTTTCCCTGTCAAAACACACAACCCGAAGCACCCCCAATGGTGAGATTGTGTATAAAGTGAAGTTAAGGGCTAGGATTGCATGAGGGACTCTCTACACACATAACAAACACAGCTAGCACAAAAGAAGACCTTTGGGACTTGTATAAAAAGAAGAAAAGCAAGCCGAAGTTCATTGCACCATGTTACCCTTTTTTACCTGTTTTAGTTTAAATGTTTTATAATTAAGTCTTTT
>BQNB010022141.1:0-59946 GCA_026074375.1 Tanacetum coccineum | reverse complement strand
AAGTAAGCAACTAATATATGATACTTAAAAACTTGGTGTAATTTTTTTTGCTCATTTAGAGTAATAACTCTATAATATGTCTTAAATACTAATCTATGGATTTCAGGTTGCCGAACTGAAAAAGAAGCAAGATGCTCAAGCACAACTGCTACGACAAAAACAAAGGAGTGACGAGGCAGCAAAGAGACTCCAGGACGAGATTCATAGGATCAAAACACAGAAGGTCCTTTTTTTTCTGTTTTGAAGAAGTCTTTTAAGCTACACCAATCGTATAGCTTCTACTAAATCCATGTTTATTTTTTTTTCTTCTGTTTCATGAAAATTTAGGTACAATTACAACAAAAGATAAAGCAAGAATCCGAGCAGTTTAGATTATGGAAGGCGTCACGGGAAAAAGAAGTACTTCAGGTATATAGACGTGCACTTTATTAGTTGAAGAAGGGCAAAAACATATTATGTTAACACATTTATTTTTTGTATGATCAGCTAAAGAAAGAGGGAAGAAGGAATGAGTATGAGATGCATAAGCTACTCGCTTTGAATCAAAGGCAGAAAATGGTAAGTTATAACACAGTGCAGCTTTTGTCATCTCTTTTACTTCCTTTATAGTCTATTTTGTCATTACCTGCATACCAATATCACCGTACTTCTGTTAGGTTCTGCAACGCAAGACAGAGGAAGCTTCTATGGCTACAAAACGGTTAAAGGATGTATTGGAAGCAAGAAAGACGTCCCGTGAAACATACGGTAAACTTTCACTAAATTAATATTTCCAATCATGTTTTATCTGTTACTTTTTATATCCTAAATGTGTAATGTTGCAAACATGTTTTATCTTTACTTGTGTAGGAAGTAGCAGCGGCCCTGGAGTTCAGGTATAATAAACGAGCTGGGAACTGAGTATAATACATCAATTACATAAATTGTATTTGCATATCAAGTGATGTTGTTTTGTTAATATGTTACCTTATATTATTAAATAGGCACTGTTGAAAGCAATTGAGCATGAACTTGAGGTAACTGTGCGTGTGCATGAAGTACGTTGCGAATATGAGCGTCAAAAAGAAGAGTAAGTTTACAAAACCCTATTAAATATAAATGTTCTTATATAATATTAAATTTTTGGCTGAACTATTGTTATGGTTTTTAAATTCCAGGAGGTTAAAAATGGCTAAGGAGGTCGCTGAGCTCAAGGATGAAGCAAATTTATCAAAGCAAATACCGTTAAGGTTTTGCTAAATTCATTTTCTTTAATGT
The DNA here is from genome assembly GCA_026074375.1 of Tanacetum coccineum. Taxonomy (NCBI): domain Eukaryota; kingdom Viridiplantae; phylum Streptophyta; class Magnoliopsida; order Asterales; family Asteraceae; genus Tanacetum; species Tanacetum coccineum. Next base: position 58,689 of record BQNB010022141.1, on the reverse strand, counting down.
CATTGTTAGCTTCACAGTTGGTTTTTTAGCTATGTAATTTCTCTTTCGAGTTTTGATTAATGGGTCTTTCTCTTGGGGGTATTGCAGTCATTGTTCTCAAACAATGTCGCCTGGTGCCAGAAATTCAAGGATATACGCTCTTGAGAACATGCTTGCCACATCATCCAGCACAATCGTTTCAATGGCCTCACAATTGTCAGAAGCTGAAGAGCGAGAACGGGCTTTTAGTGGCAAAGGTCGCTGGAATCATGTTCGTTCGCTTGCTGATGCTAAAACCATCATGAACAATTTGTTCAATTTGGCATCTTCATCAAGGTACACGATTAAAAAAGTATATTAATGGATACGTGTTTGATAATTTTTTAGTTTGATTGAATATCTTTTTTTCTCGTTTCTGAAGGTGCCATCTGTGGGATAAAGAAGTTGCCTGTAGAGAGAAAGACTCAGAGATTAGAGGTCTGAAGGAAAAGATCGTGTCTTTGATTAGACAAGTTGATATGCAGAAGGCAGAGCTCACTCGTCAGGAGAAATTGAATGTTCGTGCTTTATTTTTCTTCACATTATAATGTTTTTCTTTTGTTTTAAAATATGAATAAATAAAACTGAATAAATCCTAGTTGCAGTTAAAAGTTATGTTTTTCTTCCCATTTACTTGGGAATGAAATAAATTTTTATTTCAGTCATATTATGACACGATCATTTTTTTTCAAAACATTTATCTGTTTAAATTATTCTTCTGGAAAATGTGTTTAAATCAACCCAAACCCGTTGATGATGACCCACACAAATCTACATGTTACACAACCCACCCCATTTTGCTACCTCTAATATTTATGATGCTCACTTGTTCAACAGAAGCTTATGTCAAAGAGCTTCAAGAGAATGTCAACAAATCGAGATTCGACTGTGATGGAGGATGTCGAAGGGCATGCGTATGATTTGCGACCTAAGGTACTTTTCTTCTCGTTCATCCTGCTAAAATCTCAAGCTTTTTCAGTGGTTGCAGTTAGAGCTGGCACTTTTGACCTATTTACTTATATAAATGGGCCAGTTGTCGTTATTTTGCTATGGCTTATCCAATGCTTTCCTCCGAAAGATTTGTTTTATTTTTATTTTTTATAATGATGTAGTCATTGTAACCATCTTTAACACAAGAGTTATTTATAAAACAAGAGCGCTGGTCAAAATGGTCATTACGACCCTGCAATAACAACCCTTATCAATCTTAAACAGTTTTAACCGGTAATGTGTATGTGTTCTGAGGAACTAATAACACTTTTGTTCTTTAAGGGACTCCGGAACTCAATAGCTTTCTACGGTGGTAGTGGAAATATGGACGAGCTATTAGAAGACATGGACACATCTGAATCAGAACATTCAGACTTAGATGAAGAAGACATCGAATGGCTACATTCAGAAGACTTCCAAGACGAAATGGGACGAAAAAAGATACAAAATGCTAAAAAAAGAAACTCCAGAATTGTTATGGAAAACAATACTGAGTCTGAAACCCATAAAACTTCACCATCCGAAGAAAACACAACCACGATTCAAAAAGCACACTCTGGTACCTGTTGTACTTGCAGTAAATACTCTTCTTGCAAAACAAGTAAATGCGAGTGCCGCGTCATTAATGGTTCGTGTTCGGCGTCTTGCGGGTGTCATCCTAAAAAATGTAGTAACCGAGAACCGGTTTCGGTCGAGGATTCTGACTTAAAACCAACTGTTACCGTCGATAATGTGAATTTATTAGATGATGAGGACACAGACAAAAATAGCAGTGAGCTTGCTAGTCAAGGAGCGATGCTTCTTCAGGCTGCTTTATCTGACAAGCCTGCAGAGATTGAGAACACGAAAAGAAAACCACTGTCTGACATCCACAATAAAATTGTGAGTATTTCTCTTTGATTTACTGTTTCTCAAAACTAGAGTTTTGACAATTTTTATCCATTTTCTTATAAATGGTGGGTTGCATGTGATATCTTACGCTTCAAATGGTGTAATAAAAAAGTAACTAGAAAGGAAACAAGTCAAATAAGCCGAGCCAAATATATGGGTTGAAATTTGCAAGATTTTATTTTGATGGCCAATCCTTTTAAATCAGTTATTTCAGAATTTTGAGACTCCTTATTCCTTAACTTTACCTACTATTGTAATTATTTCACTCAATGTTTACGATTAGTGTTTCGGGCCATTGACACGACCCATTTTATCCTCAAAAGAGGTACAATATAACCATTACCCTTTAATAGTAGTTTAACGTTTGATTTGACTACTGTTATGCTATTTCGAGTGTGTTAGATTTTAAAAGTCAGACTATACCTTTATGCTATTTTTGCGAAGAATGACTGTAACAAGTCAAATTTTATGAAATTTTGCAGGTCAAATCAAATGCACCAAAACCCACTGCTGCTAGAAAGCAATGGCGAAAGTCGGTGGCAATCCAACTTGTTCCAGTGGCATCAGACCAACCTTCCTCTCAAACACAAGAACCAGAAGCTACCAAAAAACAAGAAACCAGCACTACCGAACTGAGTAACATCCCTCTTAGGCTACCGAGAGCTATGAGATCCGCAATGTCTAATGCTAACCCACCTTTAAGAGACAGAAACTCTGAACCATCTACTGATTCTACCATTTCCAAGGAAAATGATAATGCGGCTCCAAGTAGTCCACGTCAGCACCCGAGACAAACAACAAATGAGAAAGAGAATCACGGGGTTTAAGGTAAATGTACCTTTTTACCTTCATTAATGTAGCTCTTTGTTCATTTAGGATTAAGAACCAAGCTCGCTATTGGTTAGTTGTTATGTATGTGACAGTGTTCTAGTTGAGGCCTACTTTCCTGGATTAAACTAATCAATCGCCAAATCTTTATTGGTGTAAAAAAGCATTTGCGGTTAGTTTGTATATGTTCAATGTTGCTTTGAAACACAAAATCATTTAACCTTGTTCTCTTGATTGGTCTTTTTATTGCTGGTAAAATTTTTCTCGTTTTTCTTTGGTTAGAATGTTTGACTGTTGTGGCGTCTTTTACTTCAGTTTATAGTTGAGGCTTGATTTTGTTTTTTCATGATGTTAAAGCACGAACTGTAAGAATGAATGATTTCAGATGAATGTTGACAATATGAACGCAAATGGTAGGATCATGCCTGGGTGATTCAATGGGGTTGTTCGGTAGTTGGTACTGTGTTTCGAGTGTTTTGGGTTACAAAAAGAGTGTTATCTAAGTGGAGTGTTCCCTAATGCAAGCTCTTTATGTTAGCAATCAGCAGGCATTGTGACCAAAATGATGAGCCATTTTGTGAAATGCAAGTGAAAAAGCTCTGAAGAACATGCACATAGACCCCCTTAGTCACCTGAACCACACCTCGTGTATTCTACCGCGAGGTACTAGCCTGTGTAGTCGAAAAGGCTAAGGTTAACAATAATCAAATCTCATTTCAATATATTCATGTACCTATGTCCTATGGTTATGATTCGTAGGTGATGTCTACATTCACCCATATGTTGGTTTATCGTACTATATATCTCATTTTTTGTCAAGTTATTAATTGTTGAGTGAGTTAATTGCATAAATCGTCCATGTGGGTTGTCGGGTTTAACGAAAATCGTTCCTGGCAAACTATTTTAACTGATCATCTCCCTATGGTTCTGACCTGTATCGGATTTGGCCCCTTGACTCATTTTTCTATTAGTTTGACTGTTTGAAATAGTGAAATGACCAAGTTACCCTCATACTTTTATTATTATTATTATTATTGTTATTTATTTTTTTATAACTCATTTTATTATTATTATCAATAAAACCCACCACCCACTTTTCTTCCTAAAGAGCAGCCACAAACAAAAATACACAACTTCAATTCTGTGATAACCGGTAACTTGTACAAGGTTAAGTATTATAAAATATTATAATTTTCTATCGGAGTCTTTTGATTTTGTCAGCTTTAGTGGCAGAAAGCTGAAAAGTTGACTTCGGTTAACTATTTTGTGTGAAACGGTTACGGTTTAACCGGGTTTTGGGAGAGTCATAAGTATCGTAAGAGAATCACTTTTGATTCGTCCTTCCGTTTTGGAGTGGTTATGTGGTTTTCCAGTGCTTTCCGGGAAGTTATCTCGCGATTAGCAAAATCGTCACGCAACGCGTACCGCCACGACAATATATTTGAAAAGGTGTTTAATAAGTTTTGGGTGAAATGAATAGACTTATTTAGTGAAAGATTTTATAAGTTGGTGAAACGTTGGATAAAACTTAAATCGACGAGGTGTGATTTGGAGGTTGTCAGTACAATGGGCGTTTTCGTGAAATTCGGTAAAAGACTGTAACGGTCGTTAAAGTTAAAATTTTGGGCAAGTCAAGAGTGTCAAGTGGTATTTTTGAAGGATGGAACACTTTTAAAAATGATGGGAAAGGTTCGGTTGAGTTTAAACAAAAATTCGTATTTTTGGTCCTGACGCGACCAGTAATGTTTTAAATGAATTTTTGAACGGATTTAAATTGAAAGAGTGTCATGTAAATAACCTAGGTTAATGGAAAAGTGATTTTAAATGCAATAAAAATACTAACTAAACCCAGGTAACATTTTAATTTAGCGAGATTTGAGTTTTTAGAGAACCCGACACAAAAACGAGACCCCCCGAGCTCCTTGGATGCTTGGACGAGTAAGGGACAAAGAGAGGGAACACAAAGGCTTATTTTTAGCTAGTTGGGTTATTGTTTGTACATAAGGTTTTGGCACCACTAGAAACATTCACTTTGCATGTTTTCCTAAATCAAAAAAAAAATTCATCTCTCTTTCTTTCTCTTTATTTTGGACGAGCAACCAAAGGGACTAAGAAACATAAATTTTTGAAGATTTAGCAGGAACACGGGTTAATAATCAATAATGGGTTGGTGTTAGATAGTTACGGGTTGTAGAAAACGATTTGGGTTTATTTCTTTGCGTCAAAAACTGAACCAAGAACATCAAGATTTATAAGTTTTCTAAATTTTGTTTTAAGTTGTACTTTTATGGTTGTTATAGTGTCTTAATGCTAGTAGTACAAGTTGGTCATCATGAAAATCAAAATTTGAAAACAAAACAAATGATTTAAGGGTGTGTTTGCTTGCGTCGGGTACAAAAAGGAAGAAACAAGGAATTGTCATTTTTATATTTTAGTTGTGGTGGTAAATTTACCATTGAGATAAATGCTTATTTGAGGCTTATTTTCGAAACTTGCTTAAAAATAAGCTCATTTAGGGCCTATTTGTTTTCTTTTGGGCTTGTGGTCTCGGCAAAAGAAAGAAAGGAGGAAAAGAAATCTTGGGCTTGGCACATTTGATTTTTCGGCTTATATAGAGCTTATTCGAGCTTATGGCTTATTAGTTTGAGCTTATGATTAGTTTTGGCTTATATTCGAGCTTATAGCCTATATTGATTTCGGCTTATATAGTTTTGGCTTATTTGGTTTTTACTTATTCTGTTTATGGCTTATTTGGTTTGAGCTTATAGCTTATTTTGGTTCGGCTTATATTTGGAGCTTATAGCTTAATTGAATTTGAGCTTATTTAGCTTTGGCTTATTTGGTTATAGCTTATATTGGTTTTTGGCTCATATTTGGTTCGAGCTTATCTTGACTTATGGTTTAATTTGTTTCGGCTTATATATTGGACATATGGCTTATTAGTTCGGCTTATATATTGGCCTTGTGGTTTAATTTGTTTCGGCTTATATATTGGGCTTATGGCTTATTGGGTTTCGACTTATATTTTGGGCTTTAGCCTATTTTGGTTTGGCTTATATTCGGGCTTATGGATTATTGGGTTTCGGCCTATTGGATGTGGCTTATTGGGTTTCGGTTTACGATTTGGACTTTTATATAACTTGGACTTTGGTTTTGGTTTGGGCTTGAATATGTCAATAATGGATTTTTGGACTCAAAATTTATTTAAAATGGCAAGTTGGACTTAATAAGAGTTAATGGGTTAACTTTGGGCTTACGGACCCGAGAAGGGAAAAATAAATGGTTTGGATTTCTAAGAATGAATCTACGGGATTATAATAGTTACGGAGGTGGAAACATATTTAGAATGGACGATTTTGGTCACGTAAGGATAAGCGCGTTAAAAATATAAATTTTGTCATTTTCTTGGAATTTTTGGATTTATGTGGAATAATTATTTTGTGTCAGCTCGACTAAAGGACAAAAAGGAAATTTTTGTAAATAATAAACATTAAGGGTAAACAATTAAACGTAGACATACAAAGATGATAAAGATTTTATACGTACCCCGTTAAGCCCGATAAAGAGACAGAAATAATAAAATATTATTATTTTATTATTAAATATATATATTTAAATATATATATTCTTTAACGTTGCAAAAATAACTATTCGTTTATTTTTTATCTTTGAACTCCCATTTATTTCTCGTCAGATTCTCTTGGACCGTTAGGTTAGTTGTTTCGTTTTCGTTAATGGTTATATTTTGAGTAGTCTGTGTTAATGTTGCACTAGCCCAAGTGCATTGAGTCGTTTTGCATAATTACCATACAACCATGCTTTGATTTGGATAAAGGGGTTTGGAAATAAGAATATGGGTTTGGAAATAAAGATAAGGGTTTTGCGAAGAGAATGAGAATTTTGTGTGAGTAAAGGACGAACGCTTATACAATAAGATAACTTTGTACAAAATGTTAATAATGTAAAATGGATGTTAAGTCATGGTGGGGTACCATTGTGCGTTATAGAGGCTAGTTGGTGCGTTGTAGAGGCTAGTTGGTGCATTGTAGAGATTGTTTGGATCGTTGAGTAGAGGTTATCTGTGCGGTTGCAATCTGTTACTATTGAGGTGAGTTCTCATAGCCTCATTTTTTACTGTTTTTCCGTTGGGGGAAAATGATACTCAAATGTGTTTTGAACTATTTTTTTGAACTGTGCGAAACGTGGTTTTGTTTTTGGGACAATTAATGTGCTTATGACTACTATGTGAATGATATATGTTGGTACGCTTTGCTGTGTGATCTTTCTGTGTGGTTCTTCACCATAAACATACTCCAGCTGGTAGTCTTTAGGTGTGGTAAGTCATTGGGGTTGCGACCCTAAGAGCGTTGGTACGCTCTGGTGATAAGACTAGCAGGATTGCTAGGTCTTGGTACATGATTAGCGGGGATGCTAAATCATGGGTTCATGATTTTTCTGCATACATTCACTGTCATATAGCACAATTGTCCAACTGTTTGAGATATTAGCACAACTACTGGGTTTAAGGTCAAACCTACGAGCTTACCAACATTATTGTTGACGTTTTCGAGTATCATTTCCAGGTGTGTTGTTATCAAAGGTAATGAGGAGTATTTGGGACCAACGATGAGTACATTTGGGAGTTTATTGAAGGGCAACGGTTTGACTTTTTCCAAGGTTGCGAAATTGTAAACTTCTGTAAATAAACTTTTGAAAACAAATGTATGGTATGATCTTGTATCTTGTGCAATGTGAATCTTGACGTCGTATTCCCGTGTTTTCGCCGCTGATGAGGTGTGACAGATTGGTAATCAGAGCCAAGGTTAGAGAATGCCGGTTTTTATAAAAAGGAAATTTTGTAAAAACACAACTATAACCAAACTAGAGTTTTCATAAAAACCTCGAACATGATTAAAGTTGACTAGCCTGAGCAATTCATGGTTTCCCTGAATTACGCATAGCCTGATCATCTATGCTTAATTCACGAAGGACTATGAAATGATAGGGGTAGTTTTCTAAAGTTATGTTAGAGGGGGAAGAAGGGGGATGTGTGAGTAGTGAGACAACCTAAAAATGAGTTGACCTTGAACATATGTATTGGGTAATACATACTTTTGTGTAGTGATAGGGTATGAGAATGCTTGCGAGCATTGAGGTTCAGATTGTTGTTAATTGCTAAGTGTTTGTCGTGCTGCCTTAGTTGTATTGCTAAGCGTTTGTCATGCTGCCTTAGTTGTATATCATGATGCCTTGAGAGACTTAGTAGATATGTTGAGATATTGTATGATGCTTTGAGGTGCTTATTCTGTGTAGAGCCATGATGGTGCTTGTTTGCCGTTTGTGCCTCTTGGTATATTTGATATATATATATATAAGGCAATATATATACATATATACGGTTACGAACACTTAATTTCGAGCGTTATAATGCTATCTATGTTATGGGAGTTTTGATAGAGTGAGTTGTTATGTTTTGGGAGTTTTGGGAGCTCCTAAATGAAAAGCTGATTCATGAAGCTTTTAGAATTGTTAGGAGCTGTTAAAACTATAAACTACTGATATACCCTCCAACCATATTATAATCTATTTAAATATGTGCTTTTAAGTCATTTTACATCTTATGATTATAGTCAACAACTAATTTACCAAACACTTTTATTGAAAAAAAGATACAGCTTGTAGCTCATGTTAAAAGCTTTGCAGTTTACAGCTTACATCTTACAGTTTACAGCTTACAGCTATTTTTGCCAAAATGGTTTTTCGGGTCCAACCAAAGCTCACGGGACCATGATCATATTAGATAATTTAGTCTATAAATAGACTAGCGTTAGTTGGAGTAGTACCTCACAACCACATAAACAAACACTTGTTTAGCAATACTACTATAAAAGATTAATCATGAAGAATATGTACGCAATGGTGTTTTTTCTTATTGTTATCACGTGTATGAGCTCAATTATATGTTTTTCCTCGAACAGTGATGGTGGTCAGGAGATTTCCATGGTTGTGAATGATCAAACGACCATGCATGATGCAGGAATTGGGAGGAGTAAGGTATGTTACATGCATATGTTTGATTGTTAGTTAATAAAGTAACTGCTTAACCAAAAGAGATGCTTGCAGTAACACTAAGTATTTCATATATTATTAGCAAAAGTTCCTTCACTTATGTCACACCCCGCTAGTGGTGGAAACACGAGATGCGACGATACCGTTCATCACACAAGATACAAGATCATACACTTTACAATTTACAAAGAAAAGATTTGGATTTACATTAACTTTACAAGTTACGACTTGGCAGTAAAACAATTTCAACTCATCTTGACTCAACCCCCCTTGGGTATACATCTTTGGTCTTCCAACATCATTCACATACCTTTAATTGACACACCTGAAAATGATAGTAAAAAACGTCAACAATAATGTTGGTAAGCTCGTAGGTTTGACCTTAAACCCAAAAGTTGTGCCAATATTTCAAAATAGTGGACAATAGTGCAATATGACAGTGAATATATGCAAACAACCCATGACTTAGCATCCTCGCTAATCATGTAACACGACTTACCGATTCCGCTAGTCAATCACCATATGTCACTTACGCACCTAAAGGGCCTACCAGCTGGAGCACTAGATTAAGGCAGGACCTCACATATACCAGGGTAGGCGTACCCAGCCGCTCCATAACCACACAAATACTAGGATAGGTGTACCCCTCCGATCAAAACAATCATACAACACATAATATTCATATAGCAGTCATAAGCACATATCTTGTCCGAAAAACAAAACCACATTTTGCACAGTTCAATTCAAAACAGTTCAAAACACATTTGAGTATTATTTTCCCCCAACAGAAAACAGTAGAAAAATGGGGCTACGAGAACTCACCTCAAATAGCAAAATGCAAACAGCACAATCTCAATCTCAAAGCATAAACAATCTCTACGCAAGCGCACAACAGTACTCGGAAACGACCTAACATTAATTCACCTCATTAATACTTGTACAAAGTTATTCCATAATCTCATTTCAAAACTTTCATCCCTTTACCAAAACTGTTATCTCATAATAAAATTGTTATCTCATAATAAAACCGTTATCTCTATTATGGTTGTGTGGTAATTACGAAAAATGACTCAACACTTGGGCTAAGTGTGACATAAATACAATTCACTTAAGACACCTTTAATCTTTAAAATGAAACAGTCGACCAAATACTCCGCTGAAATCTGACGAAAAAAATGAGTAAGAACTCAAGAGTCGAAAATAAACAATTCAACACTTCCGAAATCGATCAGATATATATATATATATTTTATAATTAAATATATACATAAGTACTTAATATCAAAATAACATAATAATATTTTATTATTTTCGTCTTACCATCGGGCTAACGGGGTAATTACAACGTCTCGTTATTTTAATATGTCCATGTCCAATAGTTTTTACCTCGACACTTAATCTTTCATAAGAATCATCTTTTATTCCTTCAAATCGAATCGACACAAACGTTTACTAATATTAAATATTTAAGAAATGTTTCGAGGAAAATATATCTTTTGTCTTGTAGTCAATTTGAAATAAAATAATATTTTATTATTAAACTCTTGAAAATTTACCCTTTTAAGTAAAGTTTCTAAGTATAAACTTCTTTCGAAAATTCGGCATGACCCGTACGTCTATACGACGTTTTCCAAGGTTTTAAACCTTAATCCCAAACACTTTTCACGAACTCAACATTTTCCGACAAAATAACAAAAATCAATACTTTCAACACGTTTTATCCAACCGTAGCAAAATAGTCTAATTTAAGTCATAAATTTCACTTCCGTAGCTATCATAATTCCATTTAACCCATTTTAGTCATCCAACAATCCACGTTTTCTCTTCATGACCCGAAGGTCCAAATAATAACTCACTAATTCTCGCTAAGTCCAATCTTACCTCTTATGATCAATACAAATCATTATTTTATTTACATATAAACCATTCCACTTTACTTGCTATTAGGCCTTATGGCCCATTAAGGTCTTAAGTTTAGCCCGACAATAATATTTAGTCCAAAAACTCTACTCATAGGTCTAATATATAATTAATAGATTACTGGGCCTTGAGCCTAATAAGCCAAACCAAATTAAACCGTGGTCTTATAAAGCCCACACAAAATACGCCAAAATCAATATAAGTTTAAATATATTTAATATGTATATAAGCCGAGATCATAATCTCAAATTAAGTCGAGATATTTATCAAAACCAAAACGAGCTATAAGCCCTTTTATAAGTCCAAAACATAAACCAAAACTCAATGGGCCTTAAGTCCATTATGCCGAGCTTGATAAGCCCAAAATTAAATAAGCCGAGGCTTAACAAGCCCACAATATAAGCCAAAACTACCCAATAAAAATAAGCCAAAAATCCAATAAGCTAACAAGCTTAAAATAAACCGAAACCATAACCTTATCAAAATAAGTCGATATCAATACAAGCTATAAGCTTTATTTATGTATAAGCCACGACCATAAGCTCGAAATAAGCCAAAACCGAATAAGCCACAGCGGATAAACCATAAGCTAAAAATATAAGCCAAGCTCATAAGCTCTTCGTGAGCAAAAAAAATAAGTCGAGACAAGTGGGCCGAGCCCATTTCGTGTTGGGCCGAAACAAACCAAACGGACCCTTCGGTTGGGCCGCGTCCACGACCGAAGCCCACAACCACAACGTTGGTTGGGCCGAGCCCACACCGAATCCCAACGAAACCAAATAAGCTATACCTTAGCTTTTTAATAAGCAACACTCGATATTAAGCCCAAAATAAGCATTTTTACAAAAGAAAAATAACCACAACTACCAAAATATTCTAACTTTAAATCCTTGTTTCCTTTTCTTTCAAACCGACGCACGCACCACCCCTTTATTTACATTTTCGCTTTCAAGATTTAACCTTTTTAACGATCAACTTGGACAACTAGTGTTTAGACACCATAATAAGCATATAAGTACAACTTAAATCAAAGTTTTTGAAAAACTTACTTGCTTGACGAGTTTGTTTTGGTTGTGATGCACGAAGGAAAGACCCAAAACCTTGTTTCTATAACCCGAGACTACTATCTATCAACCCAATAATTTTTCTTAACCACGTGTCTTTGATAAATCTTCAAAATTTTTTGTTCCTTGTTCTTGTGTGGCTCGTCCGAAAACCAAAGGGAAAAGGGAGAGTGTTTTGTGTTTTTGAATATATGAAATGAAAAGAATAAATAAGTGATTGAGGTGATATGGAATTTATGTACCATGCATGAGACACAAGGGCTAATTTTAAGCCTTGTCGTCTCCCCTCCCTTTTACACGTCTAAATGGGATCCAATGAGGGTTCGGGTTCCTCTTTTCGTGTCGGAATTATTTAAAGCTCCATTTTCATCTATTTAAAACGTCAACTGAACTTAGTTAGTATTTTCATTGCGTTTAAAATCACTTTTACATAAATAAAGGTTATTTACACGACACCTATCACATTAAATTGCTTCAAAATTTCATTTTGAGTCGTTGCCGACCGACTTAGGACCGAAAACATGAATTTTTTACAAAACTCAACCGAACCTTGCTCATCCATTTTAAAAACACTCCAAACCACAAAATAGGAGTTGACAACGTATATTTGTCCAAAATTCCACTTTTACGACCATTACAGTCTTTTACCGAATTTCACAAAAACAATCGTTTTCTGATAACTTTTACATCAACCCCAGCGATTCACGTTCTAATCCAACGTTATTTTAACATCATGAATTTATTAAGTAAATAAACCCATTAACACATTCCTAAATTCATTTAATCTCCACTCTCGAATAAACTGTCGTGCCGGTACGTGTTGCGTGACGATTTTCGCTAAACGCGGGAAAACATCCCGGAAAGCACTGAAAATCTCAAACTTTACCAAAACATATAAAACGAATTAAAAGTGATTCTCAAAATAATTCACGACTCTCCTAAAAAAACCGGTTAAGTCGTAACCGTTTACGCAAGATAAATTAATCGAAGTCAACATCATAGCTTTCTTGAAGAAAGCTGACAAGATCGAAAGACTTCAAAATACGAAATTAAAATATTTTATAATACTTAACCCTGAACAAGTTACCGATTATCACAGTCTAATCCCTTTAAAGGAATTTCTCCTCAAAATCCAGCTCAAATCATTGAATCACAACATCGACAGGAAATTCCATTCAGCGACATATCACATTAAATCATGAGGGTTTAGTCTTTTCAAGCAAGGTCTCTTTTGATTCCTGTAAAGACTAAGTCTCTCCACACTCTAATTCTTACACTTTCTCATGGTTACTTTACGGCTAAAATCACAAAATCACAAAATCACAAAATCACAAAAAAATCCTCTAAGACCATTCACAAAATCTGGATAGTCTTTCCTACTATCTCCTTAGTTTTCACACTTTCTTCAAACTTAGGTCACATAGTCTTAGTCGGGTGTCTGAATCCAATCCAGTCCTTGACGCAATGACTATTCTATCATAATTGGCACCGCTAAAATTTTCAATTATTAAACCAACAAGACTAACCCTACAGGGTATGTGTCCTACATATACGACTCACATTCTACTTTCTCAAGAACGTCTACGGTTCTTTTTCTAATACTCACTCAAAGTTCCCAAGTAAACCTTACTTGGTCAAAAGAATTCAGGCACTACCTTTCCATGAAGACCATTTCATTGTTTAGACTTCATCATTATTTGCTTTATACGTATTCTAAATCAATCCTACTCAACGAGTACCTTAAATCTCACTTTACTTAGATAGGTCAAGATACCTCTCAAAAGCTTACACACGAAAAGTATGATCAAGTTTCCAATTCGATCACTACAACTCTTTCTAATATTCCTGTTGACCATTCACGGTCTCTCACCTTCCTATTAGTCCTTCTAACGAAATGGTAAAATCGATCAGCTCGAATACATTTCAAGCTTACAGAATATACCAACTACGTCGTACGCCAATTCTAATAAGGAAATGGGTGTCCGCCCTAACACGAGCGACCAATCGTAATGCAACTACACACGGTTAACTGTGCTCGCAAGCACTAATCTTATCCATCTAATCTGATAATAAAACTAAAATACTGCTAATCACAAAAGAATAAATGTCAAACAAAATTTCCTTCACTATCATAAAAATGATTCCAATATAAATCATCTAACGACAAATAAGGATTTGTCATAACTACCACTACTAAGATAAAACTTTTCTAGTCATAATACCGACACTAACCGACGCTACTCGGTTTAGTGATATACACAACTACTAATCCAAACCTCATATATCCTACACATCTCCTCTGGGCTCCTGCCTCTCCTCATACTGTCAACAATCTCAGCCAAATCCAACCGCGCACGCCTCTCCTCTGCGATCTGTAATCGCAACTCCTGGTTCTCTATCTGCGTATCACTAATGGCATACCACAGAGCTGCTCTCTGTGCATCCGTCTGAACTGCCCATGACTCTAAGGCTAATACTGGTCTCCAAATCGCTCTAAAAGTCTTTGCAACCCTCTCCTGCTCATGTTCTAGACTCCTAAATCGATATCTTTAAGAGAAGATCTCATCCTTGACTTCTCCTGACCTAGTAAATAACTTCCTTATATCCCTATCATACCTCTCAAACAAAGCAAGTGATAGCTCCCCTAATCGTACCGTATGATCACGAATCAATCCTTCTGGGCTCCCAACTCAGTCAAAAATCCCTCAACCTCAGCCGTAGCGAGTGAAGCTACCGGTGATGGAATGGTCAATGATATCATGGGTGATGAAATAGGTGAAGGAACAAAAAAAGGTGCTGGAGAAATAAGAAGTGAACCAGACGACCACTCGGGTAATGACGGTGTCTAAACAGGTGGTGCTGGTGGTGGGTAAGCAGAAACATCAATGTAAGCTATACCATCCTTTGGATCTATCCATGTAGTAAGTGTGGGCTGCCTAAGTGCCGACACTCTCTCTGGTCTCTCAAACTCTGGTATAAATCCAGAACTCTGACCTACCTCAAATACACTGGGCATCTGGCCCTCCCCCAATGCTATCTCCCAGCGTCTTAACGTCTCATAACCCAATCCTAAAGGCTCACCCACTACTGTCTCTACAACCGAGGCTGCCCGCTGCTGACCCTCAGGTACAGCCTCATCCCCTTCTAAACCAAGACTCTCAACTCCCATACCGGGGCCCTCATCCCCTACAGCAAGACCCTCGTCCCCTGCAGCAGGATCCTCATCGTCTATAGTAGGACCCTCATCCTTTGTGTCCTCGCTCGCACTATCAGAATCTAAACTCTCCTCTATCTCCTCATCCTCCTCTTTATCATCCTCCTCCTCCTCATCCTCCTCCTCCTCATCATCCTCTACTAACTCAGACGTACCCTAATAACGCTTCTGTGAAGGAAGTTCTGGCGGTGACAAAGATGGTGAACTCTTATAAGAGGAACTAAACCTCTTACGGAACGCTGA
This sequence comes from Tanacetum coccineum, assembly GCA_026074375.1. Lineage (NCBI taxonomy): Eukaryota > Viridiplantae > Streptophyta > Magnoliopsida > Asterales > Asteraceae > Tanacetum > Tanacetum coccineum. The sequence continues at coordinate 43,452 of BQNB010022141.1, read as the reverse complement.
ATCAGACATAGCTACCACCTCTGCTATACTGGTAGAGAGGCCTGGTGACATCGCAGGCGGAACACGCACAACCATACGTGCGGTCCTATAGAGAATGGGAACCAAGGTGGGTGGAGTACTATTAGGTAGTGAAGTGGGCGGTGCTATAGTGCGGGGTGACTCAAGTGTCTCAGTCTTAACATGGTCCTCAAAAGGTTCAGGCTCAGTGTCCATCCCAACTAAATAAGCCTGCCTAATAGCCTCATAAGGATCATCTAGCAATGGTACGGGCACTTGAGAGCTTTGAGCTCCGTTGGCCTGGGTGTTAATCCCTGGGTCAACAAACACCGGGGTCGACATCCTCGTAACGAACCTAAAACACACAACACTACACAACACACTCAACCACACACACATTAAACACACAATATATATATATATATATATATATATATATATATATATATATATATATATATATATAAAATATATAAATACATAATAATAAGGAAGATAATCAATAATAGTATAGTAAGTATTTTCCGTCGGGTTCTAGAAAATCGCTTTTAACCAAAGCATTTATCAAAAACCTCCCGGGTCGTTTCCTCGGCGAGAAGTGAATGGAAATCTACGTTCAAGTTGTAAATCGAGCTTGATTATCACTTAAGTTTTTGGGTTTTGTTTGGTTTTCTAAATCTACTAAAATAGAAAGCATATAAAAGGGAAACTAAAGTTTTGGATTTAAAGTATTTTTAAACTAATATTAATTTTAAGTTTTTGGGGAGGGGAGTCATTGCTAAGCAATTCTTCAAGAAAACGAATATCCCCTTCCGAGTCATAGTCGTCGATCTCAATGCCCGGTGGCATCGAGTCATCGGAAGCAAGAAATAAGTCGATCTCCTCCATAAGAGAGTCACTATCCTCAACGGGGATAGGAGGTGGAGAGAGAGAGACTCGACAATCGTATCAGCAATTTCAGAATTACGTTCTTCCGGCGGTCGTGGAGATGAATTATCATACGACAAATTCTCAGCAAGACGAATTTCTTCCTCAGGTTCCGAGTCGGTATCAACAACTCCCGGTGGAATTGGATCAGTATGAGTGAGTTCACCGGAGAACTCCTCGAGAAGATAATCAAACTTAGGAGAAGAATCAATTAAAGTATCACGGTTAAGCAAAGATTCGATAAGATAAGACTCGGCATTGAAACAATGTGGATCTATCTTAGTAGAAATGATTTCTTCATCAAAAAGAGGGTTCGAATAAATTTTGAAATTTTCTTTAGGAACGTCCTCATCAAAAAGTGACTCGTCATCACTAGAGGTGAAATCGTCGTTTGAATCAAAGAGAGGATTCGATAAAGTCGTAAAAGTCAAAAAAGATTCATCACCAACGGGCACATCACACTTACTTTCACCATCGGATAAATCCGCGAACTCACTTGGGGTAGGGACAAGGTCTTCAACACTAGACTTGATTGTGTTACCCGATTCCGTTACCAGAATAGTGTCAAGATTCTCGTCCTCCATTATGAGAGAGTCCGGAATGGGTAAGTCGGGTGTGATTGCGGAAGGCCTAATCATATAACATTCCCTTATTTTATTATTTTCATCATAAATGGAAGGCATCCAAAGTTGTTGAACTTTTAAATCAAATCGTTTTTTATAATCATCATCACAATCACCGTCAGAAATAACGTCAAACTCACTTGGGATTGGAATAGGATGTTTAACACTAGACTCAAGTGAACCTTTTTGTGTGTCAAGATGCTTATCCCTCATTTTTAGAGAGTTAACGGTTTTCACGGTTGAAAAGGAATACGTTTGGTAGAAATTGTAAAATTTCTTAAAGTCGGATCAATTCGTGATTTTCTTGAACGAATAGAAGCTTGAGGAATAGATTTTTCTTCGATATTTAAACACTCTTGACTTTTACGTTTAGCTTCTAACTCCGCGGCCTCCTTTTCTATGGCGATTCGTTTCTCATCTTCTTGCCTCGCGGCTTCCTCGAAAATTCGTTTCTCTTCTTGAATTTTAATCATTTCTCGCAACATTTGCATCGTTTCCTCATGTACTCGATTTCGTTCCATCTCTTCGGCTTGAGTACATTGATAATCCATATGATATCCCCCACAATTTTCGCAAATCGGCTCACCATGATCGCACCATAATTGTGTACATTGAGAATCGTCATGTAAATCACCACAAATGGTACAACAAATATATTGACATTCATTTTGTAAATCATATGGTTCATAATTATCACTAAAGTTTTGATTGTTACACGGTTCCGGTTCAAAATTAAACGGGACACGTGATGGACAATCGAAACCGTCGTAATGATTGTTACCACAATTATTACAAAAATATGTCGAATATTGTTGATGTGGGTCGGAAAAATTCGGAGAGTTGTCGAAAGAATTCGGATTACATCGTGGACAAAATGAACCGACAAATGGCTCTCCACACTCGTAGCAAGGTTGATAAAATGACATGTCGAAGAATTAAACAATTTAGAGGATAAGAAGAAAGAATTAAACGGATTTTAGGTTACGGAGATTATTTTTGGGGTTTTATATTTATTTTAAAGAATTTTTTTTAACAATCTATTTTAAACGGATACACGGAAGACAACTTAAAACCAAATAATCAACTTACTTCACGGTAGCTCTCAAAAATTGCTTTTCAAGGTGAGCCGTACTTCGTAAGTGACACAAATGGTAAGTTTTTGAATCTTTGGTTCGATTTGGGAACTTTTCAAGTTCACCGGAACTTATTTATGATAATACCTCAATTGAAGGTATTATATGTTGGTGTTCTTTTACCAACTTTGTTTATTTTTATATATTTTTTAAGGATAATTTTTTTTTATTTTTTATTTTTTTTGATTTTTTTTTAAATGGAAATAAAAATATTTTTGGATTTTTATATTTTTATAAGAACGAAAATAAACTTTCCGAAGAAAGGATCTTCAAGGATCGAACACGAACAATCCCATAAAAATCGCTACACCTCTCCCCGGCAGCGGCGCCAAAAATTGATACGTCCAAACTAACACACATATATATATAATATATAAATACGTAATAATAAGGAGGATAATCAATAATAGTATAGTAAGTATTTTCCGTCGGGTTCTAGAAAATCGCTTTTAACCAAAGCAATTATCAAAAACCTCCCGGGTCGTTTCCTCGGCGAGAAGTGAATGGAAATCTACGTTCAAGTTGTAATTCGAGCTTGATTATCACGAAGTTGGATTTTGGGTTTGGTTTTCTAAATCTACTAAAAGGGAAAGCATATAAAAGGGAAACTAAACTTTTGGATTTAAACTATTTTTAAACTAATATTAATTTTAAGATTAAAAACTACAAGATTATACTAAAATTGATCTAAAAGATGAAAATGCTTGCTAAAAGTGACGTGAAATGTTAATTAAGTGCGGGTTTAAGGTTTAACAAATTAAAATCCTTCGAAAACAAATTTCAAGAAATTTAAATGACAAGTAAAGTAAAGTGCTTTTTAGAAAAATAAATGACAAGTATTTAAATTGCATTAAAAATAAATGACGGTATGTAAATTGGAAAATTCTAATGACTATTAATTTTTTAAACCTTTTTAAACCCGCACCTAAATTCCAAATCACTAATCACTTAGCAAGCACAAGTAAACTACTCACTAATCATAACAAATAAACTAGCAACAATCATAAGATCAAACATAAACATTTTTAGCTAATAATTATAAACTACTAGTATTAAAAAGGGAAAAAGGGTAACCGAATGAAGAACCGCAATGATATAAAAAACACCCGATCTTACAAACTTGATAAACAAATAAGTTTATCACTTTAAAGCTTTTACTTTACTAATTAGCAAATAAAGGTGTCAACTTTATCTACTAATTATTTTTGTAAAAACTATAAAGATCAAAACTTTATCTATTTATCAACCGACCCTTAAGCTCCGGCCTTAGATGTAGAAGGATGGAATAAGAAATAAGACATGAAAAGTTAGAACAAAATAAGCTAATAAAAAGATGAAAACTTTAGATCTAAATCCACCCGAAACTAAGGTGTTCAATCAAGTGAACTCGGATCGGGTATATTTAAGGATTTAAATCTAAGAAAAATAAGCTAGAATTAAAAAGCAACAAACTTTATGCTAGAAAATAAGCTAGAAATATAAGATCTATGATTTTTAGATCTAATCCAGCTGAAACTAAGGTGTTCAATCAAGTGAAATCGGATCGGGTATGATTAAGGATTAGATCTATATAAAGAAAAAATAAGCTTGAATAAAAATAAGCAATCGAAAAATAAGCTAAAATAAGCTCACTCGAAAAGCTCTAAATCAAAAACAATATAAAATAAGCTAGTCTAAATAAGCTATGGAAGTAGCTTATTAGAATATAAGCTTAAAAGATGGGATCCAAAAATAAGCTATAAGCATGAGCTTATTTGAAAATAAGCAAAAGAAAAGAAAGAGTAGAAGAATAAGCATAAAGATAAAAAGCATTAATAAAACCAACCTTAATAAAAAGCATCTTCATTCATGAAAAATAAGCCAATACAATAAGATAAGAATAAGCTAAAAAGCTTTTACAATAATAAGCTAAAATAAGCTAAACTATTCTACTCCTAAAACTACCCTATACTACTAATTTTTAATAAACTAAATCTAACACTCCAAATGCTATAATTAATCTACTTCTATACTACCACTGAAATTATTATACACTATTATGAAATAAACTAAAACTACACTACTATCTCCCCTGCCACCTGCACAATCTGAGACACAATCATTAGAAGCGCCACGTGTCACCACCTGAGTGGTGCCACGTGGCATTTTACTGTTCCCCACCGTCGCCGGTCAACCTCCGGTCAACCACCACCGGACCACCGGTCAACGGTGGTCAACGGCGGCAGTCAACGGTGGTCAACGACGGTCAACGCTGCCGGACCACCGGTCAACGACGACGGTCAACGGTGGCGGACCACCGTTGACCACCGCCGGACCACCGGTCAACGGTGGTTGACCGCCAATCAAGGCGGGTCACCAGTTGGGTCATGGGCCGGGTCGAGTATTGGGCTGGATCGGGCCAAGTATTGGGCCGGGTCAAGTTCGGGTCATGGGCCGGGTCAAGTTCGGGTCATGGGCCGGGTCGGATCGGGTCCGGGTTGCCACGTGTCACCACCTGAGTGGTGCCACGTGGCGTAGCAACAATTACCCAAGGCAATTGACATAGCACGATTCGAACCTTAGACCTCTCGGTCATGGTTTTAGGAATCATGCAAATGCCAACTGCGCTAGAGCAGCATTACATTTATAATATGCAAAGTTTAATATATAACCCCATTATTTGGACTAGCAGGCTTATTGGTATTAAATGTTCAAACAGGGACAAAAAATGTTCAAAATAAAAAGGTTCAAGAATAAAAGGCCGGTACCGTTGGACTCGTTTTTTATGCTCTTTCCAATGGTATGATCGAGGAATACTCACGACCTCGTTTGGACCTTGATAAATGTGAAAACGTCGTCGAAAGTCACCCGAAAATTACCGTTTTTGCTTCGTTTTCAATCCTTTTTACCTGTAAGACATTAAAACACAATACAAACATATTTGCAACATAATTATCTATATTTTAGTGTTTTTAGTCCTTTAATAGTGTTTTATGGGCTACAAAATATGTATATTTTAGCCAATATCAGTAGACATCCTATGATAACACGATAAAAGGGTATAAGTATTTCATAAAATATCATTATCCAAATTAACAGCATCATTATGCTTACGTATACAAATCATCATAGCTTTTGAAATTAGACGTTCGTAACCGTATATATACATATATATTAGATGTATCGGGAAGAATACAAACACAAATAAACACCGACCAAGTTCGATACCGAACATGCACAACTGGTCATCACATAGAGCACATAATTCACAAAAAGCATATCCTTAATTCACATCGCTACCTGCGACATTCCCACTAAAACTCTCAAGGAAACATGCACTACACTAAGGTAAGCACGACCATTATCAATTAATCAACATCGCTACCCGCGATAATTTCACCTACATTCTCAAGGCATCACACACTACTACTACTAAGGCAGCATGGCAATCCTAAAATCAAAATGATCTCAAACTCAACACTCGCAAGTGTTCTCATCACTTTACATCCTATCATTTTCAGGTGGTCTCATCGCTCACACATCCCTTCCCTCCTTTAACAAAACTTTAGAAAACTAACCCTATCATTTCATAGTCCTTCATGAATTAAGCATAGTTGATCAGGCTATGCATAATTTAGGAAATACTATGAACTGCTTGGGCTAGTTAACTTTCTTCATGTTCGAGGTTTTACTAAAACAGACTTCACTTTGGTTATAGTTGCATTTTTATTTTATTTTATAAAAACCGGCATTCTCTATAACCTTGACTCTTGTTGGGATTAAAAGCTTATTGATGCTGTTTGGAATTACTACTGTTCTTATTGATGTTAATGCTGCTAAGTCAAAGTTAGTGCTGCTGGAGAATTTCAATGAAAATTATTCTAAGTGTTTAAGACTGCTGGTGAAGTTACAACTGTCAGTACAAAGTTACTACTGCTAGAGGAAGTTACTACTGCTAGAGGAAGTTACTACTGCTAGTGGAAGTTAAGACTGCTCAGAGACTTAGAAGAAAAACTGCTAAGTAGTTACTACTGCTAGTACAAAAGTTACTACTGTTAGTACAAAGTTAATGCTGCTGAAGGAGTTAATGCTGCTAGTGAAGAAGTTAGTACTGCTAAGTTAGTTAGTACTGCTTATGTGATTTGTATGAGATATTTTGGTAAAGGATATGTATAATTTATTTGTTTAGAAGATTAAGATTACTTAGGAAAGTATTGTAAGCCGTATAGGACTCCTTAATGTATAAAAGGAGGTCCTAGAGCATAGAAAAATATAATATAGAAAAATCAAAAATGAATCATTCATAGAATTATCATAGCTTCAAGGTCTTTGTAACCCTAATACTTTGAGAGTATTCGTATTATTAATAATATTGGAGCTTTTGTTTGTTGAATTATATGTTCATATAATTACTGTTTCATTGTTAGTTCTTCTTATTAAAGATTAGATTCCGCATAATCTTTAATACATTCAAACAAAGTTTCTACTATAGTTGTGTTAGATTTATCTAATATAACTAATCCTTATACAAGCTTAAGGAATTCGATCTATTGAAGTGGGATCAACAAGTGGTATCAGAGCTTGTTGCTTTGAGAAACTTTGCTAGAAGATATGGATCAAGATTCTGCACACATGGTGGCTGCATCCAAAGTTCCCATGCTCAAACCGGGTGAGTTTGAGTTATGGAGGATGAGGATTGAACAATACATCCAGATGATAGACTATGCACTGTGGGAAGTCATAGAGAATGGTGCAACCTTGCCAAAAACAACAGTTGTGGAAGGTGTTGAAAAAGTGATGCCTATTACATCTGCTGAAGATAAGGCTTAGAGAAGATTAGAAGTGAAGGCTAGAAGTACTTTAATGATGGGCATTCCCAATGAACATCAATTAAAGTTTAACTCTATAAAGGATGCTAAGCTGTTGCTGGAAGCTATAGAAAAGAGATTTGGTGGGAATGCAGCTACTAAGAAGACTCAAAGAAAGAAGCAATATGAAAACTTCACTGCTCCAAGCTCATAGATGCTTAATCAAACCTTTGACATGCTTTAAAAGCTTGTGAGTCAGTTGGATCTTTTGGATGAGAATCTTTCACAAGAAGATGTTAATCAAAAGTTATTAAGAAGCTTGTCACCTGAGTGGAACACACATGCTGTTGTATGGAGGAATAAAGCTGATTTGGATACTATAAGCATGGATGATCTTTACAAAAACCTCAAGGTGTATGAACCAGAAGTTAAAGGGATGTCTAGCTCAAGTTCAAGCACACAGAATATGGCTTTCGTGTCCTCTTCAAATAACAACACTAACAGCACTAATGAAGCGGTTACACTGCTCATGGAGTTTCTACTGCTAACACTTAAGTTATTGTTGCTAACTTTACAAATATTAATAACTTGAGTGATGTTGTTATTTGTTCATTCTTTGCTAGTCAACCAAATAGTCCTCAACTTGCACATGAGGACTTGCAACAAATCTATCTTGATGACATAGAAGAGATAGATTTGAGATGGCAAATGGCCATGTTGACTATGAGGGCTAGAAGATTTTTGAAGAATACTGGAAGGAAGCTTACTGTTAATGGTAATGAGACTATTGGTTTTGATAAGTCTAAAATGGAGTGCTACAACTGCTATAAGAGGGGACATTTTGCTAGGGAGTGCAGAGCTCCAAGAAATCAAGGCAACAAGAACAAGGAAATCTCAAGAAGGAGTGTGCCTGTGGAAACAACTACGTCCACAACTTTGGTGTCATGTGATGGTCTTGGTGGATATGACTGGGGTGATCATGCAGAGGAAGGACCTAATTATGCACTCATGGCTTACTCATCTTCAAGTTCTGAGTTAGAGGTATCCAATGATTCAAATTGTTCAAAATCTTGTATGGAAACTGTTAAATTACTTAAATATCAAAATGATAAACTATTAAGAGATTTAGAGAAATCTAGTTTAATGGTTTTAGGTTATAAAACAGGTTTAGAATCCGTGGAAGAAAAACTTGGATTTTATAAAAAGAATGAGTCTATTTATGTAGAAAACATAAATGGCTTAAAATGGGATATTCAAGTAGGATAAATAACTATTAGAGAGCTTAGGAAGAAGCTTGAAAAAATTAAAAAAGAAAAAGATAACATTCAATTTGATGTAGATAAATTTGAAAATGCATCTAATAGTTTAAATAAGCTCATAGAGTGTCAGATTGTTGATAATTGCATGAAAGGTTTAGGCTATGAAAAATATAATGCAGTTCCACCTCCCTACACAGGAAATTTCATGCCTCCAATACCTGATTTGTCTTTTACTGGTTTAGATAAGTTTGTTAATAAGCCTGTAGTTGAGAATAGAAAGTCTGATGAAGAAGTGTCTAAGGTAGTTAAGAAGTCTGATGATTCCCCAATTATTGAAGATTGGGTGTAATATAATGAGGAAGAAAATGTGTCTCAAACTAAAATTGAGAAGAAAATAATTAAGCCTAGTATTGCTAAGAAAGAGTTTGTCAAACCTAAGCAACAAGATAAAACTGCTAGGAAAACTATTAAACAAGTTGAGAAACATAGGCAAAACACTCACAGTCCAAGAGGCAATCAAAGAAATTAGAACAATATGATGTCTCAAAAGCTAGGCAGCAATTTTGAGATGTTTAATAAGGCCTGTTATGTGTGTGGAAGCTTTGAGTAATCTGCATGGGTGATTTGCAATTACCATCAAAAAAACAGTTTCAAAAATAAATGGATGGTAAAACCTGTTTGGAACATTGTCAAGGTGAATCATCAAGACTTTGTGAAAAAGACTCACCTCTGTGCTAAAAAGAACTTAGTTCTAAGAGCAGTACTAATGAAGTCTGGTTTAGTATCAGTTAATACTGCTAGACAAGTTAATACTGCTCACTCAAAAACAACAGTGAATGTTGTAGACAATGGTCATATCGTTTAAAACGCATCATTCAATGTTTTAAGAGGCCCATTCAAAAGAACACAACATTCAAAAACAGTAATATTGATCAAAGGGTTAATACTGTTAGTGGTAAAAAAATTAATACTGCTAGGCCAAAAGCAGTAGTTAATGCTGTTAAGGGAAATAATGTAAATGTTTATTTTTATTGTTAAGCCTCAGTTGTGGTGTTGGAAAACCAAAGACTAAAGTTTTAGACCATGTTTCTAAACGCACAGTGCATCAATCACCTAAATAAGTTGATTATTTTGATGCACAAGGCTGATCACAAGTCAGTAATGGCTTGGGTCCCAAAGAAATGATTTTCCTATCTATCTGTGTTTCAGGGGCAATCTAAAATGGATTTTTAGGATCAAGAGTGATTAAATAGTGATGCTCAAGGGCACATGACAGGGAACATGTCCTTCTTACAAAACTATGAGCGATAGATGGAGGAGTTTAATTGCCCCCCCCCCGGGAATGTTACTTTTGGAGGGGAACCTCCCGAGGAGGATCCAGAGGAGTACGAGGATGATGAGACAAAGGATGGTCTGGTTAACTATCCTATATACGGGGGAGATGATGGAGATAAGGATGACAACGATTCATCTAGGGATGACGCCAAGGATAAGGACGAGGAAGAGGAGGAGGAGGTAGAGCACTTAGCTCCGGCCGACTCTGCTATTGATATACATGTTGATGAGCCTGTTTTCCCACCTGAGAGAACAGAGCCTACAATACCACCACCCTCTACTGACATTACTATTGGGGCTAGGATTATCGTCCGGCCTCAGACTTCCATATCCCTTCCACCAGAGGCAGAGGTTAAGAGACTTCTGGCAATGACTACTCTATCACCATCACCACCTATCTCACTATCACTACCCTCTGCAGAGGAGCGCCTTATTAGGAGTATGGCCCCACCTGGAAATTCATCACCACCACCTGTGCCATCACATTTACTACCATCATCTGGGTATCCAACCCAAATCCAGACACTTAGGATAGCATCTACTGAGGCTCTCATTGATGCAGTTACTGCCACATTACCATCACCTCCACTACCACCACTACCACCAACTCTATACATACCACCACCTATTGACCGTAGGGATGATATTCCCGAGTCCAAGCAGCCACCTCGTAAGAGGTTATGTTTGTCTACTCTAGGCTCCAGATATGAGGTCGGGGAGAGTTCTACTGCTAGACCTACCAGAGGTCGGGGAATAGATTATGGGTTTGTCAGCACAGTAGATGCTAAAGAGAGGCGACAGGGGATTAGAGATGTTGGGTATAGCATTAGGGATACTTGGGTAGATCTGGCAGAGGCAGTCCCTAAGATAGTACCTATGACCATGGGAGAGGTCAATACTAGGGTCACAGAGCTTGCTGAGCTCCATGAGCATGATACACAGGACTTGTATGCTTTACTAAAGGATGCTTAGGATAGTAGGTCTCGTATATCACAACGAGTCGATATGGACTCGCAGCAGGTTGATTTACTTATGGGGGATATGATGACTCTCCAGGAGACAATATGGATGGTGGAGGAGGAGGCCTATGCTTCCCGAGAAGCTTGGGCTCACTTGATATGATTGAGTCAGGCGACTCATTAGGAGCTTCAGACCCATTGTGATCATGTGTATACATACGAGACCCATCTCTAGGCACATCCGACACAGCTACAGCTACAGGGTACTCTCATTCAGACACAACATCAGGTATATGAGACTCGCTTTCAGATGCAGCAGGTTGAGTTAGCAGCGCTTCAAGAGACTGACCATAGGCGTCTGGCACAGATTGTAGAGATTCTCTGAGTCATTAGGGACATGAGTCGAGAGATGAGTGACATGCAGGCCGATTTGTTAGCACTACGAGAGCAGCAGAGGAGAGCTAGACAACCAAGACCAGATGCTAGGACTCTAGATCACCAGGATGCTTCTGGGGATGCTGACAGTCATATCCAGTGATTTATGTTATTTTATCTTGCTAGGTCATTGTACATGCATGTTATGTATTAGGGGTTTTCCCTACTAGCATAGCCTTAGATCTTTTGTATTGTATTTTGTGTAATCTGACAACTATTTCATGTAAAATTTTCAAGGTTATGAATGAAATGGATGTGTTATGTCATACTATATACCTCTCTTGTATTGATATCTCATCTATACATTATTATATTCTATCATATAACCTCATGTTTTGTCTTTTGTGATCTAGACAAATAATGGCACCTACGACCAGAAGAGGACCAAATACCCCTGTTAACAACACCAACCCAAACAACATGACTCCAGAATCCATCCAAGCAATGATTGACCAAGCTCTTTTGCGAAACTCCACCAATGGAGATGGAAGCCACAGTTCGCACGGGGATAACCGAAGGAACGTGCAAACTGCGCGCCCTTGTTTCTACGCTGACTTCATGATGTGTCAACCTTTAAACTTCAAGGGGACTGAAGGCATGGTCAGTTTGACTCAGTGGATTAAGAAGATGGAGTCAATTTTTAATATCAGTGGTTATGCTATTGAAAATCAAGTGAAGTTTACCACCTGCACTCTGTTAGGTGCTGCTTTGACTTGGTGGAATGGTCAGATAAGAACCTTAGGTCCTGAGGCATATGCAATGACTTAGGAAATACTCAAGAAAAAGATAACAGACAAGTATTGTCCGCAGGGTGAAATCAAGAAATTAGAAATTGAGATGTGGAACCTAAAGGTCAAGGGGAACGATGTTCTAGCGTACACTGGACATTTCCAAGAGCTAACCCTGATATGTACCAAGTTTGTTGCCAACGAAACCGAGAAGGTTGACAAGTACATTAGTGGACTTCCTGACAATATTTATGGGAACGTTAAATCTGCCAGACCAAAGATGTTGGATGAGACTATTGAGTTGGCCAACAACTTGATGGATCAAAAACTCCGAACTTACGCAGAAAGGCAGTCTGACAACAAAAGGAAGGCTGATGATTTATCCAAAAACAACCATGGTCACCAACAACAACCCTTCAAGAGGCAAAATGTAGCCAAGGCCTACAATATGGGGATAGGCGAAAGGAAGCCTTATGGGAGATCTCTGCCCAAATGCACCAAGTGCCATCTTCACCACAATGGCATGTGCACCTAGCGGTGCCACAAGTGCAACAAACTAGGGCACTTTGCTCGCGATTGCAGGAGTACTGGTAACACAAATGTTGCTAATACTCAGAAGGGCAATGGGGCAGCTCCCAAAGGAAATGGTTGTTTTGAGTGTGGAGCACCAGGGTATTTCAAGAGAGATTTTCCTAAGTTGAAGAATAAAGATGGAGGAAATGGGAATGCACAAGGCTGGGTTTATGCAGTTGGGAATGCAGAAAAGAGGGGAAATGCATCGGGAAACCCTGATGCCAATGTCGCCATGGGTACGTTCCTCTTAAATAACTACTATGCATCTATCTTATTCGACACTGGTGCCGATAGAAGCTTTATATCCACTGCATTTAGTTCCTTGATAAACATCGCTCCGACTCCATTAGAAAATTTTTATGATGTCGAATTAGCTGATGGGAAATTAGTCAGGATAGACACTATTATACGAGGTTGCACTTTAAATTTCTTAGACCATCCCTTCAACATAGATCTAATGCCCGTAGAACTAGGTAGTTTGGATGTCATTATCGGTATGGACTAGTTAAGAAGATGTCACGCCATGATCGTGTACGATGAGAAACTTGTTCAAATTCCCTACGGGAATGAAACTTTGACTTTTTGTGGCAACGAAAGTAGCAACGGGAGAGAATCTTGGTTGACAGTTATATCATGTTCAAAAGCTCAAGAGTACATGGCAAAAGGATTCCAGGCCTTTTTGGCACAGATATCCGCCAAGAAAGAGGAGGACAAGTTGGAAGGAAAACAGATAAAGGACGTACCAATCGTCCAAGATTTTCCTGAAGTATTTCCCGAGGACTTGCCAGGTCTTCCTCCAGGTCGACTAGTGGAATTCCAAATCGACTTAATTCCAGGAGCCGCACCCGTAGCTTGAGCACCGTATTGATTGGCTCCATCCAAAATGAAGGAATTATCAGGACAATTACAAGAACTTTCTGACAAAGGATTCATAAGGCCTAGTTCCTCACCTTGGGGAGCCCCGGTCTTATTTGTCAAAAAGAAGGATGGGTCATTCAGGATGTGCATCGATTACCGTGAGTTAAATAAACTGACAGTCAAGAATCGTTATCCACTCCCGAGGATCGACGATTTATTTGATCAAATCCAGGGATCCAGTATTTAGTCGAAGATAGATCTGAGATCAGGATATCACTAGCTTAGAGTACGAGAGCAAGACATTCCAAAGACGGCATTTCGAACTCGGTATGGCCATTACGAATTTCGGGTTATGCCATTCGGACTGACAAACGCACCTGCAGTATTCATGGACCTCATGAACCGAGTGTACAAGCCTTACTTGGATAAGTTCTTAATTGTCTTCATTGATGACATATTGATTTATTCGAAGGATGAGAAAGTGCACGAAGAACATCTTAAGGCAATTTTAGAATTGCTCAAGAAGGAGCAGTTGTATGCTAAGTTTTCAAAATGCGAGTTTTGGATTCCGAAGGTACAATTCCTCGGTCACATCATTGATAGCAGAGGCATACATGTAGATCCAGCCAAGATAGAGTCTATTAAAGATTGGGCATCTCCCAAGACACCAACGGATATCCGCCAATTTTTAGGTCTTGCTGGTTACTATCAAAGGTTCATCGAAGGATTTTCAAAGATTGCTAAATCAATGATGAAACTTACTTAGAAAGGAATCAAGTTCGACTGGGGTGAAAAGGAAGAGAACGCTTTTCAGTTAATAAAACAAAAGTTGTGTAGTGCACCAATTCTAGCTTTACCTGAAGGAAACGAAGACTTTGTTGTCTATTGTGATGCGTCACACAAAGGTTTAGGTGCTGTACTGATGCAGAGAGAGAAGGTGATTGCCTATGCTTCTCGACAACTAAAAGTTCACGAGAAGAACTACACCACTCATGATTTAGAACTTGGATCAGTGGTATTTGCTCTAAAAATATATAGACACTATCTTTACGGAACCCGATGCACCGTGTTTACCGACTATAAAAGCCTACAACACATTCTTGATAAGAAGGAGCTTAATATGAGGCAACGCCGTTGGCTGGAATTACTGAGTGACTACGATTGTGATATTCGTTATCATCCAGGGAAAGCAAACGTAGTGGCCGTAGTGGCCGAGGAGTTGTAGGCCAGTAATGAACTAATCTGAGCCTATTACGGTTCGAGCCTTAGTTATGACAATTAGCTTGGATTTTCCCAAACGAATATTAGAAGCTCAGATCGAAGCCCAGAAACCAGAGAATCTTGTAAATAAAGATGTAGGCGGTATGATCAGAAGGGATATACCTAAGGAAAGATTGGAACCACGTGCCGATGGAACACTATGTTTACACGGCAGGAGTTGGATACCTTGCTATGGAGACTTAAGATCGGGCCGTGATTTATGCCATGAATCCCGCAAGTCAAAATATTCTATCCATCCCGGTTCCGAAAAGATGTACCAAGATGTGAAGAAATTATATTGGTGGCCAAACATGAAGGCTGACATCACCACGTATGTTAGCAAATGCCTGACATGTGCAAGGGTCAAGGCTGAACATCAAAGGCCATCGGGATTGCTAGTATAACCAGAGATACCCGAGTGGAAGTAGGATAATATCACGATGGATTTTATCACCAAACTTCCTAGGTCGTCACAAGTTTTTGACACCATTTGGGTGATCGTGGATCGACTTACCAAATCTGCTCATTTCTTGCCAATAAGGGAAAATGATCCATTAGACAAATTGGCAAGGTTGTACTTGAACAGGATAGTGGCAAGACATGGGATACCTACCTCAATTATCTGTGATCATGATGGAAGATTCACTTTAAATTTTTGGAGATCATTTCAGAAAGCTTTGGGTACAGATATTAGCATGAGCACTGCGTATCATCCAAAAACTGACAGCCAGAGCGAGAGAACCATTCAAACTCTCTAGGACATGCTACGTGCTTGCGTGATAGATTTTGGCAAAGGCTGGGTTAAGCATTTGCCATTGGCTGAGTTTTCATAAAACAATGGTTATCACGCTAGCATAAAGGCCGCCCCTTATGAGGCACTGTATGGTCGAAAATGTCAATCACCGGTGTGCTGGGCCGAAGTTGGGAAAGCTCAACTGACTGGTCCGGAATTGATCCAAGAAACGACGGAAAAGATCGCCCTGATCAAGCAAAGGATGCAAGCTGCCCAGGATCCACAAAAGAGCTATGCCGATCGGAAACGAAAGCCGATGGAGTTTGAGGTTGGGGACAGAGTTATGCTCAAGGTCTCACCTTGGAAAGGGGTCGTACGGTTCGGTAAGCGGGGCAAGCTGAACCCGAGATATGTTGGACCTTTCAGGGTGCTAGCCAAAGTTAGGAAAGTTGCCTACAGGCTGGAACTTCCTCAAGAGTTGAGCAGAGTTCACCATACTTTCCATGTGTCTAATCTGAAGAAATGTTACACTGACAAACCATTAGTCATGCCGTTAGAAGGAATTCATGTTGACGATAAGCTCCAGTTTATGGAAGAGCCCGTTGAAATCATGGAACGGGAGATCAAACGATTGAAGCGAAGCCGGATACCATTGGTTAAGGTTCGCTGGAACTCTAGGCGGGGCCCTGAGTTCACCTGGGAACGTGAAGATTCGTTCAAACAAAAATACCCACAACTCTTCACCAACCGGGCTTCGTCATCCACTACAAGGTCTTAAGCTTTGAGGACAAAGCTCTTTTAACGGGTGGAGACTGTAACATTTCTCAATTTCAGGTCATTTTACGACTCTTATTTATTCGTCACTATTTATTTTGGTCCGATACGCGTTCACTTTTAATTTAACTTTTAAGTTAAATCGCGTAGACTAGAAATAACCATCTAATGTAAACAGTCATCAAATAAATTAAGGTTTACATCAACCAAGTGAGAAATAATTATTAAGAAGATAATTATGTACTTTGCGTATTTTATTTTTATTGGTCACGTAAAAGGGTTACGTATCGCAATAAAAATACATTTGGACGCACCCCGGAAATACCTAGACTTACCTAGACTCAAACCAATACCCACTTTTAAAACCTTAACACAAAATTAAATCAATATTGTGTCAAATGCCCACTATGGCCGGATATCTATACACATACATATCAAAGATCACCTAAATTTTTTACTAATGATCCTAAAAGTACTAGTACTTCATCTAACTAATTAATACTAGTCCTAATTGTCTCCACTAAGCTATTGTACATTGGTTAATAACCAATTTACTTCTCCTTTGCCCCCTAGATCACGATTACATGCATGTATGTGCACAATTCATAAGATTTTCATAATCTTAGCAAATCTTGTACCAAAATCCCCTAATTAAGAATTGTACTATGATGGTTTAACAAAACCATGTGTGGGTAACTAGAAAACTTCAAAAACCACCTCCTAGGGCACAAATTTGGTTCGGTGTGGGTTGTTTGTGAAACCAAGAGAGTTAACTAGCTTCTTATCCTATAAATACACACATACTCTCACCATTCTACACTCTTACAACTCACATACACCCTAAACACTCTCAAACAACTACACCCATATTTATTTCTTGTGTTCGAGCTTCAAACCGCAAACAAACACCTCCCTTGATCTCATTCAAACCCACAAACATTTCTAGTTATCATACAAGTTTATAAAAAGGTTTACACGAGCTAGGGTTGGGTATCTACAAAGCTTTAAAGCTTAGGGTTTGGTTATTGATTGTGTTTTACACACGTGGGTTGCCATATTGCTCGCATATACACACGTTCAAGAAGCTAGGACCCTTGTAAGTGTCTTAGCCTACGTCATATTCAAGTTTCATGTTTGCTTCATGTGTCATAAGGCATGGTTATTATGTGTTAACAAACTAAACATGGGTCATGCCTGGCATGACACAACCCATGTCCACGTCTCAATATACAACATATATAGACTTGTATGGTAAACCAAAAGCCATAAGGCACGTAACAAAGATCTTATGTATAAGCATGAATGTTTAATTATGACATGCACACGTAAAATATTTAACCGAGAGGTTTGACAACTTGTTTGGAAATGGAAACACTTTCATGTCACGTATCATAATACTTAACAACTCGTCTTGCTCAATAAAGGATGTGTACACTATAGTATATGCGAACTAGGGTTGTTTGGGATATGTCGAAATAAGTTAGCAGGAGTTAGTACTGCTAGCAGGGTTAGTACTGCTAGCAGAAGTTAATACTGCCAGGCTTAAGAGTTAGTACTGCTAGCAGAGTTAGTACTGTTAGTACATATTGTTAATACTGCTAGTGTATTAATAATACTATTTTTAACATTCCTGAACTTTCTTGTGTCCAACACGAGCTCAAACAAACTCTAACGAATTTGTAACTCACTAATGGGTTGTATGATACGAGCTAAATTAGAAGTTAATACTGCCAGGCTTAAGAAGTTAGTACTGTTGGCAGGAGTTAGGACTGCTAGCAGAGTTAGTACTGCTAGCAGAAGTTAGTACTGCTAGCAGAGTTAGTACTGCTAGCATATTGTTAATACTGCTAGTATGTTAATAATACTGTCTTTGACATTCCTGAACTTGAGGGACTGTTTGAAACTCATAAGAACCAAAAATGTAATTTTTGTAAAATAGAGGGACTAAACGTATCAATATGGAAACTCAGGGGTGTAAACGGTAAATATTCTATTTTAAACTATAAGGACTGTTTTTGCCAATAATGAAAACCTAAGGGTATTTTATATAATTAAGTGATTTAAATAAACACTTATGGTATCAAACTAGTCGTGATATAATACGGATACTTATATAACCAAAGCCATGCGAATGATAAACAGGTGTATTTATTATTAATACTTAACCACCTTGTAAACATATAGTCGTACATATTCCCAAGAGCAAACGAGGAAAACGAATACAATAAACGTGTACACCAGCATACAAGTGATAATCGTATATATAAACTAGAAATTGTTATAGTTTATACATTGAGTCGTTAGCCTAAATATGTAGACTAAGACTTGACCGTATTTACTTAGGTAATTGACGGTGTGATTCATTACCTGCTTGGATATATAATATCAATTAGAGGACTACCTTCTAAGGTGAGTTTCATAGCCTCACTTTTCAATATTTTGAATGTTTTATAAACTCGCGAGGGGGATACATGCTTGTCTACAAATGCTTATACTTAATCGGTTGTTTTATAACAACGTGATTGTTTTTAAAAGATATTGTGAGTTCATAGCCCCAAGTTTTACTGTTATTTAAATGATTACATCATTGGGGTGAGAACATGCTTGTTTTACAAATTAGATGCAAGTGTACATTTTATACCATGCTTACGTGTTTGCCTAAGTTACCATAACCCATTATGTCCATGATCATGAACTGTTAATTACATAGATGTGATTGGGAATTACATCATGTGGGCGCGAATGTTATGAATAGATCTATTAGGAATTGACAATCCCCGTTCGGGTGACTAGCTATTACAAGGAACGAACGCATACCATGTCGAATTTGGAATGTTGCGGGGTTAGCACATCATTCACGGACACTTGTTAGCAAATAAATTTGCATTCATATATGTCGAGCTTCAGTGTCATGAGCTTAGGAAAATGTGATTACTTTTTATGATGTTTGCATGTGTTGCTAAATCATACACTTGGAAATCTTACGGTCCTACCATTGATTTACATAAACCTATGAATTCACCAACTTTATGTTGACGTTTTAAGCATGTTTTTCAGGTCAATAAGGCACGAGGTGCGATGATACATTAGAAGTCAATAATTGAAGAGTCAACACTTAAGATTTGGGGTCTTATTACATTTTGGGGACAATTGTTATAAACCGGAATCTTTATTTATATTGTTGAACAAATTGAAGCCATGGGCTTATGTAACAAACAAGTATTTTGTTAATCCAATGTATCTTTTTCAAATGACACGTTTAGTAGTCGTTCTTAGATCTTGTGCTATTGATCCATAAATGTAACGCCCTCGGATATTCAAACATTCCGCCGCGTGCTCAGATTTGAGGGTGTTACAATTTCCCATATGTACAAAGCCTTGGCGTTAATGATTGTTCCAATTCATAGGACAAAAGTTTTGATGAATTGGTTCTCTAGAGTTTCTTCTAGGTTGAGGTGTGTTGTTTCTTGGTTGAGAAGAGATATTTCTCCTAGGCGGAGGTGTTTTTGATCTAGACTCGGGTTTCACATAACCTATACCACTTTTGATTAATGGTTTTAAAGATGATTTATTTGACTCATCAATGCTATTATGTATTAGTTTCTTCCTAGTAATAACAAAATCCGATCTAAAAGACATAGGTTGACTAAAACATGTTATGTCTCTTTTTCGCCATTGGTGCGACTCACAGATCCAGGTAAGGTGGATCCCTGCACCTTTATGGTGGATTCGTCCATCGCTTTTTCAGCGGACTATCCAACGCAACTCATGGTTTTAGTTTCGCTTGTTGACGCTTCACTAATATCAAATCCTAAACCTATTTTACAACTAGGTGACTTTTAATTATTTAACATTTCTCTTAGTGAATTAGCTTTTATCGAATTTAACAAATTTAACTTGAGTTTCCTTAAGTTTAGCGTTTTTCGATTTAAGTTCTTCACATGACTTACACGCAATTTCAATTTCTTTACTTCTCTCGAGTTTCTTAATTTTCTCGTTCAATTCTAAAATTTTCTTTTCTAAAAGATCTCTTTTATCTTTCAAAATTTTATTCTTGTTAATGATTTTTAAGCTAATTTCACACAAGCTATCGTAATCTATTTGCATACTATCATTATCAAGAGAAGATGTGTTATCACTATAATAAGAAGAGTTAAGAGTTACCTCATTTGTCTATTGAGCCATGATACAAGTTTCATCGTTAGTTTTGTCTTTGGCGTCATTTTCGCTATCACTCAAAGAACCTCCAATGAAGGCCTTTTGATCTTTTTTGCGAGATGCTTTTGGACAATCACCAATGAGATGATTTGGATCACCACATCTAAAACATTTTCGGTCATTCTTTCATTTCTTCTCATCCCTTTGTCGGAATGACTTCTTTTCTTCTCTTAGTTGCCTAATAAATTTACCCTTTCTTCTAAAGAACTTTTTAAAGTTCCTTACGGCCATAGCATATTCTTTGTCGTCGCTTCTGGATGTCGAAGTTTCATCATCACTAGACTCTTTCTTAGCTTTCAAGGGGATAGACTTAATTCTTTCCTTTTTGCCTCTATAAGTTTTGGAATCTTTTTCCATGACTACTTCATGTACTTTTAGATTGCCGATAAGCTCGTCTAGAGCTAGTGATGACAAATCTTTTGATTCTTCAATCATCGTGACCTTTGCTCTCCATTTAGGATGTAGAGCCCTAAGAAAATTCCTAACATAGTTCTTGCTAGAGAAACCTTTATCAAGAGCTTTAAGACTAGTAATAATGGTGTTAAATCTAGCAAAACCGCTATTAATAAATTCTTCTTCAAGGATAGTAAATTGTTCATATTGTTGAACAAGAAGATCAATTTTATTATCCTTTACTTGGCTATTACCTTGATGTGTGATTAACAACGATTGCCAAATATCTTTAGCCGTTTTACACATAAAAATTCTTTCGTATTCCTTTTTAGGTAAAGTATTATAAAGAACCATTTTAGCTTCATTATTTTTAGCAAGTTTCTTTTTAAGATCGTCGGATTGTTCTTCAAAAGCAATAACCTCTAAAATTTAGGTTTCTTTGTTTCTAGCAACCGGTGGAAAATCACCATTCAAGATAATATGCCAAAGATATTTTCTTTCACATAAGTTTCAAATCTATTTTTCCAATATATAAAATGATCACTTTAAAAAAGAGGTGGTCTTTGCATAGATTGCCCTTCTAGATATTTATCCGAATCCATAGATCGATTCAAGCTTTAATGTACAATATACGTTAAAGATCTTGGGTGACCTTGGCTCCTGATACCAATTTTAGAAACTAGAAGGGGGGTTGAATAGTTTTTACAGTTTTAAATTAAAACTTAGATTATCGACTTATGTGAACTCAAGAGATATACACAAGTGTATATTATAGAGATGGAATAAGTAAATAAGTAATCTACGAAATATGAACAAGTAAAGATAAGAAAGATCAAACCGATGACACAATGATTTATAGTGGTTTGGCTACGAAGCTCCTCTTCGCCCTACTCCACTCCCCAAGTACCCAACTTGAGAGTTATCTTCACTATGTCAACAAGCTCCCTTTAGACGGAGAAAACCGTACACGTCCAAAAGCAGGAAGCACAAGAATCTGAAAAAAATCAGAGGTTGTTTGTATTCCTCGGAAGCCCCCGCCCACATCACCATAGGAATTCCATCGGTATGGCATTAGAACTGCTCGGAGAAGTTCGATATTAAAGGTATACAGTTCGATAGATCAGTATTGAAGTGAGATATTCAGTCCTCTTTCTCGCTTACACATTTTTTAGTATAAGCTAAATACCGAGTTCTAGTTCGAGATAGAACCAATCTAACACACTATGTATTTTGAGGCCTAAATACTAACCTATCATACACGTATGATACACACAACACATAACACAAGATATACAAGATGAATGATTATCACAAACGTGATGACACAACTAAACTATTAATACTTAAAGCTTGACCTCTTCTTGAGTGTTCTTCACTAAAGAGTGGAATGAGTTAATCACTTGTAATGGATTATGTAACAAGTATAATGATAAAAGAATATAAAAGATAAAAGATGTATGTGACAAATATTTATCAAGAGTTGTTCAAAATAAAGACTAAAGGTTGCTATTTATAGGCAAACCTTTAAAATTCAAATGTTGTCCCAAACAGTTGGATGGTGTGACCCATGGATCCACCATCAACTGGATCCGTGCATTGTCACGGTGGATCCGTCCGAGGAGCTGGGACAGCATTTGTCATTTTATGATTAACCCCAAATCTAAACAAAATATTGTTTTGTACTTATTAAAACTAGTTTAATAGATTATTCTAGAACAAAATATATCTTATCACCAATAAGGAAGGATTTTCTAGATTTGGGAAGATTTGTAAAGATTGTTTTCACTTATGGTTAATCTTATTTTATCTTACATGATTAATATAACTAGCTTATAATTAATCATGTGTTAACTTAAATCATTTGATTAGAAAGGGTTTATGCAAATGATAATATTTTTCTTTGATCATTAAGTATGTTTTAATAATACCATATTCATACCTTAAGTGATTTGTCATCGTCAAGTAAACTTTCGACTAAATAACTTGTTTACGCAAACTTTTACGTAGTATGACATTATATTTGTTATTATCAAAACATGAAGATTATTAAATATAAATATCGTTTTTGCGTGAATATTTGTATTAAAACTTGAGTTTTGATCTTGATTATACTAGTTATTGTGAGCATTTTGAACCTCTCTTTGATGTTATTTTTGTGATCATATTAGATCTATGTTGCATGCATTAGAATCCATGTGCTTGTGTACTAGTTTGGTGTTTGAGAAAATTTTGGTTATGGAGATAGGCTTGTATAGGTATGTTGTGAAGTTTTTGTGAAGTGAAAATGGTGTTTAAATGAGTTTTGGAACGGGTCATTTTGGGCAGAAAGTTACGCGCCACTTTTGGGTGTCGTAAAAATATTTAAATTTTGTTTTAGCATAAAAATATGGTAGTCCTCGTCTTGGTGAACGTGTTGATAGGTGGATCGTTCAATAACTTTTAAATAGAGTTTTTTTTGGCAAAATGAAGTTGGAAAGATTGTAGTTTTTGATAAATTCAAAGTTAAGAAAATTTAAATATGCAATTTTAGATGTCGTAGAGTTTGTTGGAGCTCGTAAAAGTATAACGAAAATTATTTTATGGCAAATATTGGGTTTCCTTCGTCCACTTCTAAAAATAGTAATTTTCTAAAAATAAAAACTTTTCTGAAAAGTAACGTAACTTATTTTATGAGCATTGTACATTTACTAAAAGCGTCTTGACAAATAAACTTAGGACGCACATGTGGATTCTATAGTATATATATATATATATATATATATTATATATATTTATATATTTATTATATATATATATATATGTATATATATATATATGATTCATGCCTCGATCTATCGTATTCTTAAATTTTTCTAAAATCGCGTGCCACTATTTTAGGTCGCGGTTAAAGCTCTTGTCTTCGTTTCGCTAGTTGTCAATACTTTTTCTTGGCACTTTTGTTTAAGGTGAGTTCGTAGCCTCGCCTTGACTTATTTAACTGTTCTAATAAAACCCCGCGAGGGAGATACATGCTTGTTTTGAAAACTCGAACACAAGTTATTTATGGTATGCTGGACTCGATTACATGCTTATTGACATTGAGTAGCTATTGCCAAAGTCCCTAATTTCATGAACCGTTAATTACCCGTGAGGTAAACGCTAGTATAATTAATAGATCTATTGGGTTTGACAACCCCGTCCGAGGGTATGAATCAATTTGGAGCACCCTGTCAACGGACGATTTGTATTGAGACTTGTAGGTGTGAGGCAATAATACCTAGTACTGGGGCAACTTTATTTACATACAGGATATGCGTTATTGTCAAGGTTCGTTGTCATGAGCTCGATGCAATAAAAACTGATATATGGCTTGTATGTACAACAACTTATTCGATGAACTGAACTTGTGTTCTACTTATATTCTTATAAACTCTATGGATTCACTCAACATTATTGTTGACTTTTAGCATGTTTATCTCAGAATCATAAAGGTGATTGCTTGCTTGCTAAAGGGGGAGTCGCGCGATGTCTTTTGAAGCTTGTTATGGTGTTCCAATTTATCAAACATTTTATCAAACGTTTATCAATGTCATTGTGAAATTTGTTATGTTTTACTAAAATGATATTAGGGACCAACGCTCTTTAACTCTGATTTTCTGTGAATGGAACACTAATTTTAAAAACGTCTCTTTTAGAGTCGTTTTCTATATACTTGTACCTTGTGACTATGAATTAACACCCATGATATATGTTTCGCTGCGCTATGAAAATGGTGGTGTTAAATAAAATCTCAGAATCCCTTGCTGAAAAGGCATCCTTCTGTACCCCTAAATTAGTCTCGCCAAAGTCACTTTGTGTTAGATACGTCCGCACAATCTTCCCGAGTCCATCTATTGTAAGGAAAAGTACTTTTGGCTTTAAGCGTGGTACAAGGAACAAACGAAACATCAAATTTCGACATGACTTGGAAAATTCCTTAACAAGCCAACCAATATCACTACTTAAGCATTAGAGACTAGCCTAATCAATAGCAAGATTCTTTCACACGAATTTTTTGAAATCAATAATAGCAACCAAATATTTGACCCTGGAGGGTGTTAATACTTCTTTGAGAAGTATTGGGAGTGGAAGTTACTTTTACTCAAAATACTTAAGGGGAAAATTACAAGATTTTGATCCTGACGGCGTTAGGAATTTCGAGCGACGCCGTCACAACGACCAGTCAGAATAAAACTCCCACACCCCTCTTACTTATTTTTCTCCACTCTTTCAAAAAAACCCACACCCACGAAATCTTCTCTAATCTTGCTATCTCCTGGGAAATCCTCTCCATCTAGTAAGTATTCGATTACAATTGCTTTCAATAACTTGTTCAATCTATCTATTCCTCGCATTGTTTGATTTTGATTAGATGCCCAATTTCGAAACCCTAGGACAAATTGATTTATTTGAGGATTGATTTAGCACGAATCTAAGACATTAATCGTGAAGGATAACAATAGGTTGTTTTATTTCAATCCATTATCAAAAACGAGTCGGATTCAAGCCAAAAATCACATTTTTAGAATTAACCCAGGTGGGTGCTGATCTAAAGGGGGTGTTTGGCAACAGATTTATCGGAAAATAACGTAGTTTTCCCTCGTAATCTGATTTTAAAACTTGGTCGCCACGACGGTGTCAAAATTTTTTATGACGCCGTCTAGACACTTTGATCAGACCTAGTCATTAACATTTATCTAATTTCCATCAATTTTGTTGTTTATTTTGATGTAGACAGTGTGAAAACAATCTAGGCATGGAAAAAGCACAAGGGGGCAATCTTCTAGCGCCCGCCAACCAACAATGGAAGATAGGGTTCGTGAATTTGGGGTGTTTGATGACGAAACGCATCAAATGAATCACCATACTCTCTCACACTCATCAATATCCCTTCGGGACCATCGTTTGATTGGTCAGTTATTTATGTAGGCCAATGGCCTGACAGAGCTTCTTTGAAAGCTTCAATACTGATCCCTTCTCCGGTCCCCAATGGGTGAACCTCTTTCGAATCCATGAACCGATTTACTGAGAACTAGTTCATGAGTTCTTTGCTTCAATTGAATTCGAGGCTATTGCTAGTAGGTACAATGTTGAGCATGTGGGTATTCGATTTAGATTAGGAGGTGTATCGAGGTTGATGTCTCTATTAGAGTTTGGTTGGAGAGTTGGGTTGTATTCTCAAAGTCAAGGTGGGGAAAATCACACTAGGGTTAGTTTGCAAAACGTTGTGACTATGAAGGCTGAGCGTTTGTTAATGGAGTTTTGGCCAAGTATTGGGGAAAGAGTGTTTGATGTAGGGAGCACGAGTTTTAAGAAGTTTAGGGATCCAAGGGTTAGGTTGACCCATTGTTGCATTGCAACGACCATCTCGGGGCGTATGGAGTCCACCCAAAGAATAACCGCAATGGGTCTCTTTTATCTCTAATGCATCTATGGTAAGAGGGTTGTTTGCAACATCCCCTACTGGTTGGCTCACTATTTGAAAGGGATTAGGGACATGGATTTGATCTGTGGTGGTATGTTTGTGACGAGGCTTGCCTGATCTTTTGGGATATTGATTAGGGAGTTGTTGGATGTGTTGAGTGTTGAGCTGCGGGCCCATACCTTCAAGAAGAGATCATTGATTGCTATGGAGATTGTCATGGAGCTTAAGGGAGGGAGATGCTACTGGCCCACAGTGCGTCCCTAGTAACCAATAGGGGAAGAAGATGAGGTTGAGGAAGCCATTAGGGGAATCCTATTAAGATAGGGTCGTTCGAATGCTACGAAACATGGCTTGGGTGATGGCTGGTTTCGTCATGGGTTATGGACTGGACCAACATGACTGGACATGAGGGCAAGTTGGAGAATTGATGATAAGGCAGTCTCTTAGTAGGCGATGCAACCAGTTGGATGCTATGACAACAATTAGTCTGCAGTTCCTAGTACTGCCAGTTCCAGTATTTGTCCACTCGCGACAACTTAGACCCTCACCTCTAGATTGATCCATTCTCAGGGCGTGAGGCAGACTATCCTCCCTATGGTTACACTGGACACATGCTTCCTGGTTATGACTAGCGACATGGCCCTGTTCCCGATGGTTCTAGTTGATTGTACTTGATTGACCCCCTCACTCTTTGTTACCCTTTCTTGTTAAGACAATTGTGGTTTGTAATAATTTAGATTTGGATCTTGAATATTTGTTTCAATCACTTCTATGCATTATTAATCGTTAGTTTATCTTGTGTCGTTTGTTTTGTTCTTTATTATTTGTTTCTATATGTTTGAATTGTATGTGATCATGCTTTTTTTGTTTTTAACCTCGTCTTAATTTCAACCAAAGATATTTTGCATCAAATAAGTGTAGGAGAAAATACCCGATTTCTAAGAACCATTTCAAATATGTAAAATAAATAGCTTAGATTAATTTACGTCGTATGTCTTGTGTGTCTTACGTGTTTGTTTCAATTCATATGATTGTACTAATCGTTTTTGTGGGTTATGCAGTAATTTTTACAGGAAATAAATAATAGGATATATGTAACAACCTGAGTTTCACGACGCGTATGACGATCATGAATTCGACGTCATAATTATTATTTTATAAATTCGTGTGAACGAACGTCGACATTTAAATTTTATTTGTCGTAAATAATTATTTTCGTATTTTATTACGAACGAAATTTAGAAATTTTTATTTTTGGATGTTTCGCAAGTCAACGTTTGACCACGTGTTCGTTAAACGTTTTACGCAACGTAAAAATTTACGACGCGTCTCGTTATTATTTTTAAGATCGTAAATTTATTATTTTTACGAATGTCGTCATTTTGTTCCTTGTCTTGAGCCGGATTCGTGTTTTAAAATGTAAACATTTTTTTAAGTTTTAAACTAATAAAAGTGTGACGGAAAAAAACAATATTTACGAAAGTGGTGACCCGAGCTTTGGCCGAATGTATAATAAAAGAAAATACACTTGTACTAGATTTGAAAGAATGTAATGGAAGGAGGGACTAATTGTGCAAAATTTTCAAACTTGATTCCTATAAAAAGACACCAACACTTCCATATTTTTCTTTTCATAAAAATTTTGTCTCCTTTGCTCCTTTTTCTTGAACCGCCGGCACCACCATATACACCACCACATTCCGGCCAATTTTTCGGCATGCATTCCGATCCGACTTAAAAATATTAATCCCCTTATCATTTCCTACATATCCCACTAAAGAAACACAACATGCAATGAGTATTTCTCTAGTTTTGGATTGGTTCGAGTTTGGTCGAAATGGGTTAGAAGTAATGGTTTTTATGATAAGTAAAACATTGTAGAAAGCTTGGTTTTAAATAAAAAGGTCCGGTTTTATGTTTTGGGTCTCGTCCGAGGTACGGTCAACAAAGAGAGACGATTTCGATCTTTGATTTTGCTTATTATAGCATGGTGAGCATTCTTTTATGTTTTCTTTCGTTTGTTTCGTTCTTAATTTGATTTCATATATTAAATGTGATGAGGACCGACACTTGCTTTGGTTAGAATAGATTGTGAATAGGTTGATTAGTTGACGGAGATAGGTTAGCTAGGCGTATTTTGATGTTGTTGTGAGGTGAAAATGAAGTTTTGATAAGTTTTGTAAAAGTTAATTTCGAGCAGAAACTTTGGCGCGCATTTCGAGGTTCAAGATTTTATAAAATCCTATTTTTGATTACATAATATTGTAAAGGGTATTTTTACGAGCGTTTCGATAATTTGAACGTCCCGTAACTCCTAATAACGAAGAAGTTACGGCAAAAACAAGTTTTGAAATCTTAAATTTCCAAACAGCTATGTTTAGTAAATTGGTTGCTGATCAGATTTTCGACGGCCGTTTTAGGCACTTTCGAGTCCGTTTCAACCTTCCGGCGAAGCACGAAAGTTGTCCGGAATGACGTTTCTATAAATTTACTTTTTGGACAAAGTCACGAAAACGTGATATAGTGGGTCAAAACCGATGGTCAAACTGCTATGTTTTTATTAAAATACAAGTTACAGCAGATTCTTGAAGGGGCATTTTCGTCATTTTTCATCGAGTTTCGGGTCTCAGCTAAAACTAAAAAGTTGTCCGGAATATCGTTTCGCATAAAATCTCGTTTTTACTCCGAATCGTGAAAATGTGATTTATAGGGTCGTTTGGCGCGGGTCAGATTTGGGTAAAAATAAATATAAGTATAAAAGTCAAATGTTGACTTTAAAAAGTCAACGAGTCATATAAGACTTATATAATTTTTAACTAAGTACATAGATATAAATAAAATGATATATATATAGTTAGATATTTAAATTATCAAAGATGGAAACTTTCGAATAATAGGAAAGTTATCGAAAATATAAGTTTTCAATTTAAGTCACGTAGATAAAATATGGGAGGGGACCATTATAACTTATATTGTGGTGTTTTGGGATATAAGGCGACAAGTGGATTTTCATCATGTATTGAATGTATGAATATATATTTGATATATATATATATATCTATATATATATATATATATATATATATATGATATTTTGATCTATGTAGGCATCGTTGCCATATTTTTAGGTATAGTAATCGAGGATAAATTATAGGTGTGATCATGATCGTCTGATTTTAGCGGATTTGTTTCCGATTATTAGATTTGGTTTCGATCAGGTGAGTTATAGCCTCGTTTTTAAGTTTTCGATTGTTTTTAACTCCGCGAGGTGGGGATATTTGCTTGTTATGTGAAATTGAACGCAAATGTTGTTCGATATTGAATTGATTCCTTTCACTATGTTTATCCTTTTCTGTGTGACTGTTAGTTACCATGTGTTGGTAAGCGCTAATGCATTTAAATATTATTGGTTTTGAAAACCTATCGGGGTTTGAATGGGACCACCCTGTCAAACGGATATTTTGTGGTTAGTATTAGGAGAAGTGGCATACTTCTCGGACATAATTTCGTCATACGGGATGAATGTGTTAAGTTTCGGTACCCGGGCTCTTTAGTTGGAAATCACTATTTTTATAACTTGACTTACGAGCCAACGTTATACGTTTTGTGGAAGCCAAAATATGCGTTCTAGGTGTTAATTGTAAACTCTATTAATTCACTCAACGTTTTGTTGACGTTTTTAAGCATGTATCTCAGGTTAATTGCTGTTGATGGCTTGAATGGGACGAAACGCGGATATCAAGGACGGTGCCTCGGTGATGTAGAGTCATAAACTAAATGAATGTTTTAGAAATCAAGTCGTGTTGTGACTTTTAGAAATAATTTCTATAATGGTATTGGGACCTATGTAACTCTGATCTTTCTAATAAATGAAATGGTGTTTTATAAACATATCTTTGAACGTTTACTGGGACTCGTGTGCATGTATTATGAAGTAGCACCCCAATCGTTGTATTCCGATGTGTATCGCATTTTGGGGGTGTTACAATATATGTGTAGTTTTTTTTCCAAGAAACGAATAAATTTTTATTTATAGACTGTGGAGACGACGTCAGGAATTTTTCTTAACGGCGTCGCCACCTCAGCTACAGGAAATTTCGTATTTTGATGAGGCGTCATTTTATACACTTTTTCGGGTTCCTTTAACCCTCTAAATCATGCAAATATTCCCAAAATATGTGCTTAATCGTTTCTTTTTGTGTTTTAGCATTTGGGAAGCTCTTGGAGGAAATACACGTGACTTGGACTCAATTTTGGAAGAAACGAGACAAGGTTGCAACTTTACACAAAGTGGTTTCAAGAATATGCGTACAGTGCCTAGAGACAGCGTCAGAAATACTAGCGATGCCGTCATGTTAACAAAGAGACGGCGTTAAGACTTTTGTGATGGCGTTAGGATGTAACCGCCTCAAAGAAACCCTAGAAGATTCAGTGAAGCGACGGCGTCAGGATTCTTGGGACGCTGTCGTGACCTATTTCCTATATATACAAATTCGTTTTTAGGGTTTTCGTGTGCAACTTTTGGGAGACAATTAATACTATTAGGGTCAATTTTAGGTCTTAAAAACCCTCTTGTATCACCCTTTAACTCATGTTTTAATCAAGTGAAGTCATTTATCCTTTAATCTTTCAATATGTCTATGTGTTATCTGATTAATTTATGTTCTTCGCTTCTCTTTAACATGCTAGGCTAGATCCATTAGTATTTACTTATGATTGCATGAACCTTAGTTTGTAAATCATTTTATTATTGCTTATTGTGATGAATGTGCACGTTAGGCTATAGAAAATTGGCTATAAGTAATACATTAACATAGACGTCTAGGGAAACGCGAGTGTGTAGAAAGGATATCATCGGTAACAGTCTTTATACTACCTTACCCCTAATATGGTTGATCCCTCTTAAGTGTTTTAATGCATGTAATGTACTCTTAGGGACCTTGTAATAGTCTTCATACTACCTTACATGTGCGTTGCCTTAATAAAATATTACATAGAGGGTAGATTCGTGTAATCTGTTCATGACCTAGGAAATACTTACACAAATCATCACAAGTGTGACAAAGCAATAGGATTAGGAGAAGTAAACTAGGGAGTAATGCATGATTAAGTAAATATGTCTGTTTTCCCATAAGAGTTCCACCAAAGTAGTTTAGATTTAATTTTAGTTTACTTAGTTAAAACCAAAACCACCTCTTAAAACCAAAATTTTACTTGCTTTCATAAAACATAAAAATACAAAATTAATCTTCTCTCAACCCCTTAGATCATAGTTAGGTTTAGTTTGAGCCTTCACACGCTATTCCCCTAGAGAACGATTACAACCCCCGAGTCCTTGTTATACCACACTGCAACGATTAGGTACTCTGCCTAGGGAGTTGTAAAACTCTTTGTAAGTTCACAAGACCCGCATCAAGTTTTTAGGACCACTGTGTGGTGAATAGTGTAGGTTTTGAATTTTATTTAGCTTAGGTCTACTCGCTTGATTCCTAACAAGTGAGATTTTAATTTCTGTCAATTAGCTTTCTTTAGTCTATCTTTTCTTTGTGTTATTTGTTTTGTAATTCTTTTTTGTTGACCTTCATGGAAAACGAAATTCCTATCCATACCTTAGGAGACTATTCCAGACCTAGCCACGAGGGCTATCTAAACACCATTGAGCTTCTCGGTGGGAACAATGTGGTATCTCTGCGATCCGACAACATCCGGTTGGTGAAAACGAATGCTCATTCCACAAACTTCGTTCTGAGGATCCAAACCAACATCTTAAGGATTTTCTAAAACTTGTCGAATCACTTGACCTTGATGTTGCAAATAGGGAAAGGACGCGCCTGCGTTTATTTCAATTTTCCCTTCGCGATCAAGCTAGCAATTGGCTTGAACGTCTTCTAGCAGGATCCATCTCCACTTGGGAGGATCTTACTACTTGTTTCCTTGCTCAATTCTTTCCACCGGGAATGACTTCTAAACTTAGAAATAACATCTTGATGTTCCAACAACATCAGGGTGAATCTTTGTCTGAAGCATGGACTCGTTTTAAGGACTTACTATAAAAAGTCTCTCCTTATGGCATCGATCTTTGGCTCTAAGTCTAAATCCTTTATGACCATGTCAATCCTCCCACAAGGTGAACCATCGATCAGTCGGTTGGTGGTAAGCTACGTGACAAGAACGCCGAAGAATCTTGATAAATCATAGAGAATCTCGCTCTTTACGACCATGAGGGCTGAAACTATCCAAGAGACTTCGCATAACCGGTCAAGGCAATTTCCCTACCTCAAAATACATAAAAAAGGCCCGACCGATGACTTCTTGAGCTCGAAGACCAAATTAGCTACTTGTTGAAAGGATCAAGGACAAGAATTAAAACAAGCTCAACGCACATATCATAAAGCATACAAGCTAATGTTTGATTACTCAAACTCACGCTCACAAAACTTCAACGAGCCATCAAGGCAAAATTATTTCACTTTTTATAAACATGCCCATCCGGACCCCCAACACCAAACGCTTGAACCTAGTTTTGAAGCTCGAATACAAAGCTACATGTTTAAAACGTTATTTTTATTTTTTGACCTCTCGATGTTTTGAAGATAACAAAATGTAAAAACGTTTACGATAAAAATAAATGTTTACAAATTATTAATCGATAATTTTCATTTCTAATGAAAATCACTTAAGGTTTGTATAAACAAATCATTAAACATGATTATTGATCAAGAAAATAATTTTTCTTAACCATCACATTTTCATAAAAGTATTTTTACAAAATAAATATATACAAAATACTTTTTAAATAAAAGAAATATTTTATTTAAATATAAAAATTCAAATCTGATTTTTCTCCTAAAATGGAAGCTTCCACACCAAATTTAACCTTCCTTACTAAAAGACAAAAATGAGAGCATCAATCCACTAGCGACCCCCTGATAGGCTGGGCAGCCCCCAGATATATCTGGGACCACCTGCAGTAGTTGTTGGGTTTTCAAGGCTATAAATAATACACCATTTCTAGCGGAAAAACACACCTCTTTGCATGAATTTTTTAGTTATCTTTCTCTCTCTAAACCTTCTTTCTCTCACTAAAAATCTTGATCACTAACATTGTTTAATCTTGTTTCAAGTGATCTACTATCTTCTTTCTCATTCCTCTATCAAGTGTAAGAGAAGAATAATCGTATTCGCCAAGAAACGAATTGTTCTAGTCTAGTGTTTTTCTCCTTCTTTCTTCTAAGAACCAAATCTCTATTGATCATCTTGTGTGTAAATCGGATAGTGTTATCTTGTGTTTGTGTATTACTTGTGAAGTGGTAGATTGGTTCTAGCTTAGATTAGGACTTGACATTTAGCTTAGTGTCGGAAAACAACGTAAGCAAAGTGTAAATGGTTTTCACCGCCTAAAGGGAGCTTGTTGACATAGTGAAATCTCGAGTAGGATACTCGGGGAGTGGAGTAGGGTAAAGAGGAGATTCGTAGCCGAACCACTATAAATCTTGGTGTCTTGGTTTGATTGTTCCTTCCCTCATCTCTTTATATTATTGTGATTCTTACTTATTGCTTATTTAGTTATTGTTAGTAGATATATACATTCTTGGTTCATATTGTTGGTTGGTTGAACATATACTCGAATCTAACAATTTTAGAAGTAAAAATTTAAAACGGTAATTAACCTGTAAACTATTCAACCCCCCTTCTAGTTCTCACAATTGGTATCAGAAGCCGAGGTCACTCAATATTTTTAAAATATACTGTATTTTAAAGCTTGGATTGATCTATAGATTCTGACAAATATCTAGAAGGGCAATCCATACAAAGACCACCACTCTTTGAAAGTGATAGTTTTATTTATTAGAAAAATAGATTCGAAACATATGTTAAATCAAAAGATCTTGATCTTTGACATGTTATTACTAACAGTGATTTTCAACCTATTCAACAAAATCTAAAAACCAAATTAGATGAGGTTATCCCTTTTGAAAAACAAAGTGATGATCTTAAAAAGAGACTCGCGAAAAATAATGAAGCTAAAATGGTTATTTACAACGCTTTGCCTAGAAAAGAATATGAAAGAATTTTCATGGGTAATACGGCAAAAGAAATTTGGAAAACTTTGTTAATCACCCATCAAGGTAATAACCAAGTCAAATATAACAAGATCGACCTCTTGGTACAACAATATGAACAATTCGTCATTTCTGAAGACAAATCTATAGATATTGCTTTTGTTAGATTTAATACTATTATTACTAGTCTAACAGCTCTTGATAAAGGTTATTCTAGTAAGAATTATGTTAGGAAGTTCTCTTAGGGCTCTACATCCTAAATGGAGAGCAAAGGTCACGGCAATTGAAGAGTCAAAAGACTTAACATCACTGTCACTTGATGAACTCATCGGGAATCTCAAAGTTTCCGAGATGATCATCAAGAAAGATTCCGAAATAGTCAAAGCTAAAGGAGAAAGAAAATCACTTTCTTTAAAGGCTAAGAACGGCAAAAGTGATAGAAAATGTTTTAGATGCGGTGATCCAAATCATCTTATTAGAGAATGTCCAAAACCACCGAAAGAAAAGAACCAAATAGCATTCTTCAAAGGTTCTTAGAGTGATAGCGGTGAAGAAGATGATAAAAAGATTAAAGATGAAACGTGTCTCGTAGCTCAAGTGTCAAATGAGATATGCCTTGGAGTCGACTCGGAACCCTATGAGTGGATAAAGGATAGCGGATGCTCTAAACACATGACGGGTAACCGAAAGCTCTTCTTCACTTACAAGGCATACATCGGAGGTAATGTCATTTCTGGTAGTAATCTTTGCGGTAACATCATTGGCAAAGGTACGATTTTGAATTACTCTCTCAAAATAGATAATGTAGAAGATGTAGATAACTTAAGATTTAACTTGCTAAGTGTAGGACAAATATGTGATAATAAGTGTAGAGTAACTTTTTCTGAACATGGTAGTGAAATCACTAAGAACGTTAAAGGCTTATACGTGATGAAATTACGAAATAAGCCAAAAGAAAAAATTTGTCTTGCAACGACTGATGAAAATTCCACGTTGTGGCATAGAAGATTAGGTCACGCTAATATGTGTCTCATTCAATCGTTAGCATCTAAGGAATTAGTTAGAAACTTACCTAAGCTTAAGTTTGATCAACACTTCTGTGATGCTTGCAAAATTAGAAAACAAGCTCACGCTAGTCACAAAGCTAAGAATATAGTCTCAACGACTAGATGCTTAGAACTCCTTCATATGGATCTCTTCGGTCCATCCGCCGTACGGAGTTACGGAGGAAACCGCTACACCTTAGTCATAGTAGATGACTACTCTAGGTATACTTGGACTAGATTCCTTAAGGATAAAACCGAAGCCTTCGATCAATTCGAAATATTTAGTAAGAAAATTCAAAACCAATTAGGATGTACAATAGTGTCAATAAGAACCGACCACGGTAGGGAATTTGATAATGAGGTGCAATTTGGAGAGTTTTGTAATGCCAATGGAATTACACATAACTTCTCAGCTCCACGCACTCCTCAATCAAATGGCGTGGTTGAAAGGAAAAATAGGACACTTCAAGAAATGAGTAGGACTATGTTGAATGAGCAATCGTTACCACAAAAGTTTTGGTGTAACGCCGTAGATACTTCAACATACATTCTCAACCGAATCCTAATTAGAGCCATCCTAGGAAAAACACCTTATGAACTCTTGAGAGGTAGGAAACCTACTCTTGATTATTTTAGAGTGTTTGGAAGCAAGTGCTTCATTTTAAACACTAAAGACTACCTTACCAAGTTTGACCCAAAGTCATACGAAGGTGTCTTTTTAGGTTACTCCCAAAATAGTAAAGCCTACATCATCCTTAATAAACACACTAGGAAAATCGAAGAATCACTCAACGTGACATTCGATGAAACTCCTCCACCCTCTAAGACATCACCCTTGGTGGATGATGACTTAGATGAAGAAGAAGCAATTAAGGTTACCAAAAAGAAAAACTTAGAAAATGACATTGAGGATGAAACTTTAGAGATTGATAAAATAGTCAATATTAAGGAATCTATGAACCATCCATTAGAAAATGTCATAGGAAACCTTAACCAAAGAACCCTTAGATCACAAGCCCAAAACCAAAGTAACTTCTTTTGTTTTATATCAACTATAGAACCTAAGAATGTGAATGAAGCCTTAACGGATAAAAGTTGGATAATCGCTATGCAAGAAGAATTAAATCAATTCATTGCTAACGATGTTTGGGAGTTAGTTCCACAACCTAGGAATATGACAATCATAGGAACCAAGTGGGTGTTTAGAAATAAGTTAGACGAGAACGGTATTGTTTCTCGAAATAAGGCTAGGTTAGTTGCTCAAGGCTATAATCAACAAGAGGGCATCGATTATGATGAAACTTATGCCCCAGTTGCTAGACTTGAGTCTATTAGAATACTATTAGATTATGCTTGTGCTTTAAGCTATTCCAAATCAACGTAAAAAGTTCATTCCTAAACGGTTTTATCATTGAGGAGGTATACGTGGCACAACCTCTAAGATTCGATGACTTTAAAAAACCAGATCATGTTTATAAACTAAAGAAAGCTTTATATGGTCTTAAACAAGCACCCAAAGCTTGGTATGATAGATTGAAAGATTTTCTTATTAAACATGAGTACAAAATAGGAATGGTAGATAACACACTTTTTACTAAGAAGAAAAGTTCAAATCTCATCATTGTTCAAATATATGTCAACGACATTATATTTGGTTCGACTTGTCAAGAGATGTGTGATGAATTTGCCAAAAGCATGTTGGGAATTATTGATTTGATAAGCCAAACTAAATAAAAGAATGAAACATAAGGACTAAATCTAGCAGATTGGAATTCTACAAGATGGTGGAGAATTATGGAAGATTTGGTTAAAGATATCAAAAGATGAAGATCTCCTTAAAAAGAAGAAGATAACAGAAGATATTTCTTAATGTTTAAAAGATTTTGTTGTCTAATGTTTATCTTCCTTTGTAAACCTAGATATCTCTAGTATATAAAGAGATATCAGGCATATGGTTTTAGGCATCTAGAAAAGTGTGTGTGTGTACACAAAGAAAAATGTAGACGTCTATAGTGTTGATGTGTGTGTGTATCTAGGAAGATGTAGACGTCTAGTTTATGTGGTGTAGCCCCAAGGTCAATGTTTCATTGATCCTGTTAGAGTGTAACTGTTCTACTATTGATCAAAGTAGAATTGGGGCTTGGAATGATAATGAAGAAAAACCTTGTTGATGATAACATTGTTCTTATGTTTAATTCCGTTGTGCATATATGTTATTATCTTTGTTATCATGATCCTAGATGAGGTCTAAACAACCTCGAGCTATAAACGATCAAAGAACCTATCAGGTTATTAGGTCCTATCAGGTGGTATCAGAGACTGGTGGCTCTCGATATCTAGGATCATAAGGTTGTTTTTGATGTCGTGTTTTGAAGAAAAGAAGGTACAAGTTTCTGCTTTTGGTATTCAGGTTATATTCGATAGTGTTAGGGTTTCTCCCAAACCCTAATCATTAAGCAGGAAAAGGATGAGCTCATATGTGACGTGTGATCTAAAGAAGGGTGTAACTAGGGTTTTACACGAACCCTAATTTGGAGCAATAATGATTTTGGATCTCACGAAGGTCTCTAACAGATTGGATTCTTGGTGTTCGATGTCCAAACAAGCAAGGTTAGCTGATTTGAGTTCTTTTAAATATTAGAAGCAGGTTTTTAATAGAAGGCTTCTTCAAGGTTTTAACTTTGCTCGGATCGTGACAATAAGTTTAAACGTAATATTCATGATTGTTAATTTTGCTATGGGCTATTTGAGGTTCGAGTTGAAGGTTTTCTAGACATCAAATAGAAGCAGTAATTCGGAGTTCACCTGCCACAAGAAACTATTAGTACTGCTAGAATTTGCAACAGATTAGCAACAGTTTAGTGACACTAAAAAGCGTCACAAAATGCCATGGGAGGAAAGAGTAATCGAATTTGTGAC
Organism: Tanacetum coccineum; assembly: GCA_026074375.1. Lineage (NCBI taxonomy): Eukaryota > Viridiplantae > Streptophyta > Magnoliopsida > Asterales > Asteraceae > Tanacetum > Tanacetum coccineum. Next base: position 4,989 of record BQNB010022141.1, on the reverse strand, counting down.
AGATTAGCAACATATCAGTGACAGATAAAGTGTCACTAACAGAATGGGAGGAAGGAGAATACGAATAAGTGACAGATTCGTGATAGTTTTGTGACAGAAAAAGTGTGGCTAATTGGTAATTACTTAGTACTGCTTATTAAAAAAGTTAGTACTGCTCCTTTATTTTAATACTGTTCGAGCAATATTTAGTACTGCTTTCTAGTATATTAATGCTGTCAAGAAGGTTTCGTTTGGTTATGTTTTTGAGGGTATACATGTATTATCAAATGGGGGCGTGTTTTATGATAAAATAATATGGCAACACTAGTTTTATGTAAAGGAAGATTTGGACTGGACAGATTTATAAGACACGATGGACTGCACTTTTGGGCCTCAAGAGATATCAGCACTGTATGGTTTTTGGGTCTTAACCGAGATTAGTACACATTTGCACATTGGCCTGTTATGTTACTTAACAATGTGGGATGGATTCTCTAGTGATATGGGCTGATTTGTTGTAATATGTGATAACTAATATTTTCGTGGACTAAATGGCACAGTTAATAAAAATGGACGAGTGCTGTTGTGATAAGATGGGTGAATATCAATGTGTTACAAAGGTATGTTAGTGATGCCAGGTATGGATATTGTGTTGGTGTGAAAAATTACTACTGTCCGTTTACTTAGTACTGCCATGAAGGTTAGTGCTGCCAGTTTTAAGGAGAACAGTAGTAACAATATTTAGTACTGCCAGTTTCAAAAGTTTGTACTCCTGGTTATGTCTGATATTGAAGAGTGAAGTAAGTTTGGTTATCGGACAGAAGAAGAAAATCAAGATTTGTTTTGATTTTTGATTTGGTTTTCGAATTGGAACAGATTGGTTACAACACACACATGGATGTTTGGTTTTTGGTTATGATTTTACATGTTCTTAACAGATTTAAAGGCTCGTACTTTATTGGTTTAATTGATTACGAAGATGGTTATTTATCACCTATTTGAAAGTGAAGTGGAATTATTTAGATTCGTGTTCTTATCATATCTTAAAGTGGGTTTTACACTTTGAAGATAACTTGTTCGTACTTAGAAACGAAGTGACGAAGACTTGTCAAAATCTAGCAAAGGTGTGCGATTTCTCTTATGGTGCTCAATGCGTACATTTGTTATCACTTAGTATGAGTCTCATAGAAGATGAGGATTTTTGTCAAGAGGTTGCGATCTACTTATATTTCATAGATTTATTTATAAGTTTGACGTCACGTGGATAGTACAAGATATAAGACACAAGTTTGGGTCTTTCTACTTCTACATCAAATTGGTAATACTTAATTTTCTTCATCAGTAATCATTACATAGAGACTACAGAATTAAAGATTTAAGAGATGGTAAACATATTGGTTTCAGGGGAAGCTTAATTGACAAAATGCTTATCCATCAGGTTATATTCATGCACCACTTGAGATGAAGTGTTTTGTTACTACTGCTGATCTTTATTACTACTGCTAGTTTAAATTTCTACTGCTCAGATTCATTTTTATTATTGTGCGTCATGAAGGGCAATTTGAGTATTGGAAGGATAGGTTAGTAGTCGTGGTATATGATTTGTAGCTGTTATGATCCAAGTTGCATATCTACAAAAGACCCTTATTCGATGATTACAAAAAGGGGAAGAAGATTACAGGTTTATTGATTTGCAACTTATTATGTGTGGTGGCATGGCAAGGTTACAAAAGAAATCTGATTAAGGGGAAGTTTTGTTTCATTCAGGGAGATGATTACATCTCAACTTTAGGGGAAGCTTTGGCTTTATGATGAAGTTCGTACACGAATTTGTTTGTTTTGTCATCATCAAATAGGGGAAGATTGTTGGGAATTATTGATTTGATAAGACAAAATAAATAAAAGAATGAAACAAGAATGACTTAAACGCAAAGCTGGAATTCTTCAAAAGATAAAAGATATAGAAGATAAAGATAAAAGTTAGGAAGATATTATTTGTTTCCTAATTATATTTATTCGTATTCTTTGTAAACCTAGATGATCTATACTATATAAAGAGATCATTAGGTCGTGTAGTTTGGTGTGCACATCATATGAGAGTCGTACAAACACAAAAGAAAAACGTGTGTGTGTATCTAGGAAGATGTAGACTTCTAGTTTATGTGGTGTAGCCCCAAAGTCAATGTTTCATTAATCCTGTTAGAGTGTAACTGTTCTACTATTGATCAAAGTAGAATTGGGGCTTGGAGTGAATGATAATGAAGAAAAACCTTGTTGATGATAACATTGTTCTTATGTTTAATTCCGCTGTGCATATATGTTATTGTCTTTGTTATCATGATCCTAGATGAGGTCTAAACAACCTCAAGCTTAAACGATCTAAGGAGTTTTATTAGACTCCATAAATCATGCATGACGAGTTCGAGATGAACATGATGGGTGAACTTAACTTCTTCCTTGGATTACAAATAAAGCAAAAGGAAGACGGTATCTTCTTTAATCAATCCAAATATATTAAAGAAATGCTTAAGAAATTTGGCTTAGAAGATTCTAAACCAATGAAAACCCTCATGTCCTCCGATACTAAACTCATGAAAGACGAAGAGTGTGAGTTGGTAGATAGTACCATGTATCGAGGCATGATAGGTAGTTTACTCTACCTAACGACAAGTAGGTCCGATATCATGTTTAGTGTCTGCCTTTGTGTACGCCTCTAAAAGGCTCCTAAAACCTCTCATATTGAAGCGGTTAAGCGTATCTTCCGATACATTAAAGGCACTACGCACTTAGGATTATGGTATCCTAAGTGGACCGGCATAAAAACCATAGTATATGCCGACTCTGATCATGCGGGAGATTATGTGGACAGAAAAAGCACTAGCTGTATTTGTACGTAAGTGCCAAAAAGGCATGTCCACTACCAAAGTTGAATACGTAAGCGCCAAAAAGGCATGTCAACAAGCACTATGGTTGAAACAAGCTCTTATCGACTATGACATTCGACTCGATGACGTCCCGATCATGTGCGACAATAAAGGCGCGATTGACCTTAGCAAAAACCCGATGCAACACTCTCGAACGAAACACATCAAAATTCGTCTCCACTTTCTTCGTGATAATGTCCAGAAAGGACATATCTCTATCGAAAAAGTGTCGTCCGTCGACAATATCGCCGAAATTCTCACTAAACCTCTTAAACATGAATCGTTTAACTATCTACGTCTTGGTTTAGGAATGATGGAAAACATTCCATAAATCGTCCCTCTTTTCTTTTGTCTCGATTCTAGTTCGTGTTCCACTCTGTGTCGTGACAACTTAAATACTTTGTCCGAAGTACTTTAAGGATTTTTAATTCGCGAAATGCAAATTAAAACGTCACTCCTTTAGTAAAATTTTTAGTCAAAAACCATCTGCTGATGGCGGCCCCCATATCTAGGGCGGCCCCCTGATTTAATCAGGTGGCCTCCAGATTGATATAGGACCGCCACCAGACGAGTACCAAATATCTGTCATCCTCATTTTTGTAAAACACAAAAACAAACACCCCTTCTCTTCAGCCATAGACGAACCACGAACCCAAAACCACCAAACCTTAAAATCAACCACTAAAACACTAATTAAAGATCAAATCAACACCAATAATCATTCCTAACATCACAAAGATCATCACTTGTAAGTCATTTCATCTATTTTCTTTCTAATTTGTGTCTAAGGTTCATGTTGAACAAAAATTCAAAATTGGGGATTTTCTTTTTTCTTGTGTTTGATTACAATTAGGACTACAATAACACAATGTATAACTAATATGCTTTCCGAAGACATAGGATTTGCAAGATTGAAGTGTGTTTGTCAAAAATTGTTTTCGCACAAAACCTCAATTCTATTTTCAAAATCTCTTACGTTAGGAACATAATAAAATTGTTTTTATGTATTGTTAATGCACTCTAAAAATGTTTTGAATACATGCATAATGATCTCATGAACAAAATTCGAGATACATAATTCATATGTATTTCTCGACATGTTTGGATGAGCAAAATTAAATTAAGGAGTGTTTAGGTTAACTCATAGGTTTTATTTTTAGAAGTCGAGTTAGCCATAACTCCACATTTGTTACATATAGGCACACACTAGACACGAGTTCTTGTTAACATTATAATTTCAAATTAATAAAACATGGAATTACTCTTATTTTAGGTGACAATGCCTCGCATCACCGGACTTGATCATCAAAACACTCGTAACTACATTCCAATCATATCAAATGAATTTGGTCAACCACTTCGGAACACACTTAAACTCCTTGAAAATTGATACTTTCATGAGGCTCGGGTTGTAAGTCAAAACTTTGAAAACATGAACTACATAAACGCCAAATTTAAATCCATCTGGTTCAAGTGTCTTTTGAAAATAAATGAGAAAATCGTTTCCCATTTTGTTCTTGAGTTCTATAGTCAACTTGAGTTTCACTATAACTCTGAAGGTCACTTCGTTGTTAATTCGTCATTCAAAATATACCGTTTTCTTTCACACTTGAAAAGTTCGGCAATATTCTGGGGATTTCTTCTAAAGGTCACTACTCATACTCTGACAAGTGGTCTCTTGACTACTTAGAATTTAGCAGTCCCACAATAGGTCATTATCAAACCACTCCTCCTTCCTTAAGTGTCATTAAAACCCTCATTCAAACTCCTCGACAAGGTCTTATAACTCGTGTTCGTAACAAGAAAACCATTAATGTTGATGACAACGAAATTTTAAATCGTGAAATTCAACATCATATGAGTTCTTGGGTCGAGATCATACGTGAAAACGTATTCTGTCTAGGAGGTCATCGTGATCATGTTCCGGCATGTCTGTGTCATATGCTTTATTCCATTGAAACCTCCACAAAATACAATCTAGCATTTTTCATTCTTAAATGAATGGAAAGCATTCAAAATACACCTAAGGCAATTCTACCTTATGGAATGCTATTTACTAGATTGTTCACTCATATTGTGTATAATC
>BQNB010022140.1:0-63370 GCA_026074375.1 Tanacetum coccineum | reverse complement strand
CCATTGTTATTATTGTTATTATTTTATTATTATTATTATCAACAACTTTATTAAGAAACTCAAGAGATTTATAATAAATTAGAGGGGAGCCGAGATACTATCTGGGCCCCTACTCTTTTAGCAATAGCGAAACTGATCCTATTAAATATATGAACAGCAGCACGTGCCCCAATGTCTTGAGCCATAGAGAACTTTCGGATCCGCTTCAGCAATGTAACCACGTCTGCCTCTAATTCCCCCAAAGAGGAGAAACAAAAGAGAAGAAACCCATATCCAATAGCCGCACACTTAGCCATATACTTACCACGTTTACGCTGTGCAACACCAATCACCGCACACTTATTATTATTATTATTATTATTATTATTATTATTATTATTATTATTATTATTATTATTATTATTATTATTATTATTATCAAGGTTGCAAAAATAGTGAATCGTTAGCTGGGCGGTCGACCACCTTGTAGCTTGTAATCGGTCAAGGCGGGATTAATCGGCGATTAATCGGATTGGCATTTTTAGCAAAATTTAGGTATTTTCATAAAGTTTTGTGTATTTTCTTTGAGTTTTAGATATTATTGGCAAGTTTTTTTTCTTTCTAAAAACAACTTTTAATAGATTTAAATAGTTAATATAATTGATCAAAACAAGTTTACGATGAGTTTTAGGTACTTCCAGCAAGATTAGAAGGTTTCTGACAAGTTTGACCACCGTTGATCGCCGTTGACCACGGTTGACCTATTTGTTTGACCCTGTTACATTAATCGGCAAGGTTGATGGCCTTGTAGCGTCTAATCGGCGATTAATCAGCCTTGTAGACCTTGTTTTGCAACACTGATTATTATTATTATTATTATTATTATTATTATTATTATTATTATTATTATGGAAAACATCACTTCATTAAAATAATAGGAATTACAAAAAACTGGAGGGGAGCCGATATACTATCTGGGTCCCTACTCCTTTGGCAATAGCAAAACTAATCCTATTAAAAATATGAATAGCTGCACGTGCCCCGATGTCTTGTACCATGGAAAACTTCTGAATCCGCTTCAGCAGTGTAACAACATCTGTCTCTAATTCCCCCAAAAAGGAGAAAGAAAAGGGAAGAAACCCATATCCAATAGCTTCACACTAAGCCATATACTTACTACGTTTATGGTGTGCAGTATCAGTCACCATATGACCAGGTGCAAAATCAGTCATCCCCGTCTGTGTCAAAGGTGAAGATCTGGTCAGATCCACACATACATCCAAACCTCCATCCTACGAGTAAAGTAACATATCTGTTGGACGTAATTTTTTGTCACATCCCCCATCCAGCCCGATATCAACTTCCTTACCCGCTGAAATCCCCGATCAAACACAGATGTCGACAAGGGTGTCACGCACAACATTGTGACGGTGCTTAATCCCAACAATCCTAGCACATGAAACAGCGTGATCCCCTTAAATTTCCCCAGCAAAAACCCTTGAGCAAGCTGAACAAGGCTTCGAAACAGAAAATAAAGGGATACCCAAATGATAACACAGAACACAACGGTAAGTCTTACCGTTCATGGTTTGTCCCAACCCAGAAATAGGAACCGCCCTCAGCCAGTCAGAAGTGTGATCCTCCCTTTGAGATTTCCATAAGGCCATCTGTCGAGGAGATAAGGAAAATGTAGATTCTGCATCCTTAGTAACCCGTGTGAAATATATATCTGCCATTTTCTTCATGAGTTTGGGGCAGCGATCTCACTTGGATTACACAGGAAATCAATCTCCATAGAATCGTTAAACATACACAGTGCATCATCAAAGATAGAACCTGGGGCTACAATACCAACATGCTAGAGAAGCTTAGCCTGTAAGGCAACAGATTGCAGATGCGAAGCAAAAAAGGCATAATTTAAAACATCACCTGCTGAATAAACGACGAACCCACCAAATGCAAAGGGTAAGGTGGCGATTCTCCATTGCCAGTCACCGAAACCCGGCCCAAAAGCAGTGACAATATGTTCTAGAGCGGAACGAAGAGCTATGTCAAAGGAACGTTGAGCTGACTCAAAGACACAGGGAGGGCATTTGCGCATAGCAAAGTAGAGTTTAGAGATCCCCGTACAAGCCCGAAGAAGTAGCAACTCACATTGAGGATCATTGATCTTAGCGACCGAATCCATAAGCGCAATGGTTTTAGTCACACGCTTCAATACCAGGTCACTACTAAACCTGGAATCCACACTAACAGCCCCTCCCCCAATAATTTAACACCATGTAAGGGTCGGGAAATATGAGGTGGGAAAACACCTTCAACTCTGCTTCTAGGGTCTTCCTTAGGACGAAAGATCTCAGTTTTAGTAACATTAAGATGCAAGCCGCAACGTGGTCCATCATCCGCAATTAACTCTAGAACTTCCCCCTACAACCAAAGTATCTCCAATAATAGTACCATCATCAAGATACCAAGCCTGTAGACAAGACTAAAAGAGTCTCTAATCTTACATATTAGGGGATGTAATACTAAGGAAAAAAGTAGAGGGCCAAGAGGATCCCCATGTATTATTATTATTATTATTATTATAACATCACTTTATTAGAAGAAATAAGATATTTATAAAAAGTTAGTGGGGAGCCGAGATACAAGCTGAGCCCCCACTACTTTAGCTATAGCAAAGCTAATCTTATTAAAAATATGAACAACAGCACGTGCTTCAATGTCTTGAGTCACGAAGAACTTTTAGATCTGCTTTAGTAGGTTCATCACATCCTTCTCTAATTCCCCCAGTGAAGAAAATGAAAAGGGGAGAAAACCATACTCGATGTTTGCACACTTAGCCTCATACTTGACCCGTTTACGATGTGCTGCATCAATCACTGCATGACTGGGCACAAAATCAACCATCCCAGTCTGTGTCAAAGGCGAAGACCCCGTCAAATCCACACACACATCAAGCCCTTCGTCCCATGAATAGAGCAACATATCCGCAAGACGTAGGGGTTTGTCACATCCTTCACCAAGACCAATATCAACTTCTTTTCTAGCTGAAATCCCTGACCTAAAACAAATGTCAACCATTGTATCACGCACAACATTATGTCGATGCTTGATACCAATAATACTGGCACATGATACAGCATGGTCTCCATAAATATCCCCTGTAAAAACTTTGGAGCAAGCTAAGCACGGCTTCGAAATAGAAAATAGGGGGATACCTAACCGATAGCATAACACACAACGGTAAGTCTTACCGTTCATAGTTTGCCCTAACCCAGAAATCAGAACCGCCCTAAGCCAATCTGAAGTGTGATCCTCCATTTGAGATTTCCATAAAGCTATCTGTCGAGAAGATAAAGAAAAAGTGGATTCTGTAGTTTGAGTAACACGTGTGAAATATATATCTGCTAGTTTCTTCATGAGTTTGGGGGCAGCGATCTCATTTGCATTACTCAAAATATCAGTCTCCATTTTCGTATTAAACGCACACAATGCATCATTAAATGCAGGCCTAGAAGCTACAATACCAGAATGTCAAAGCAGCTTAGTCTGCAAGCTAGCAGACTGTAATCTAGACGTATAATAATAATAATAATAATAATTATTATTATTATTATTATATTTTATTTTGAATAATAGTTATTGTTTTATTATAAAGTTTTTCTTTACATGAAGTTAGATGAGAGTCTAGACCCAAGTTGTGCTCTCATTTCTTTATGAATATAAAAATTCGTTCTATGAAAGATAAATGCACCACTTTTAGCATTATTTGAGCGGCTAACGAAAATAGATTTAATATGGGAATGTGTGTCCAAAGCATGCGTATCGAATTCCTTTAACGTAGAAAAAGTAAATGGTATAAACTTGTATCCATTGTCATCACATATGGAAAGTTGCACGTCACATCAAAACATGCATCTTTACCTTGGAGCCATAAAATAGTAAAAGGTCTGCAGGTCGTAGATCCATCCTGTCTTCCGAGAGGAAACCCATTGGAGCCTCTTTTCGCACCATGATCTAAACCTTAGAACATATATCAACAAGAATATCATGCACCAGATTATGCCTAAACTTCACATCCACTTCACTAAAACAATGGACCACATGATCTCCCTATTGGTCCATTTGATGTGCGTTGCAACTCGGGCATTAACTACTAGAGAACATAGGTACTGCAAGCCTATAGCACAACACAAATCAGAATTGATGGTGGTTCAACCTATGCCCCAAGCCATCAATAGTGACGGTAAAAATAAAATTTTGTGTGTGTGAGGCGCAGATACAACTAAGAATAGCCACGTATCATGGACTTAATGAGTACTTAGAGACAAGGTCTTTCTCAGTGACACCAAAGTAACATTTTGCCATGGTTTTCATCATTTGGGGGTAGAAGTGCAAGTGGTGATAGAGAGCACGTCGACATTGCATATAGTGTTGAATGCATCAAGAGCATGCATCTTGGCCTGAAGGGCATTTGTTTGCAAACGAGAGGCGATAAAAGCAAATCGAATAATGTCTCCCGCCGAAAGGATACCAAGACCACCCAACTTGATTGGTGGAGTAGGAAGATGCCATTTTGAAAGTCCCAATTTACACGTCTATATGGAATATTACACTTATCAAATGTAAATAACACAAGTAATAACTTTCAAGGATACCTAGTTTTATAAGTGATAAAAAACCCTAGTTTCTCTCTCTAGCATGGTGATTTCAACATCCATTAAAAATCCCTTTGATCGACTCGTTTAATCTTGCCTTTATTGATCTTTACACCCTATAATGATCTTGTTATCGTTGCATAATCCTTGATTGTGTCATGCGTTATCAGTTTTATTGGGCTATTGATTAATTAGCGTTTAGTTTTTTTGTTTTTTATTGAGGGCTGCTATTCTTGATCTGTTGCGATCAAACGTCTTATGAACATTGAGGAACGGGGCCTGAAGTGTTATTTTCAGCAGACACCATTTGTGAAGAACGAGGCCTGAACTGATGTGAACAGACGTCTTCTTGTGATCATCATTGTCGGAACCCGTCTAACACTTTCACTTCGTATTGCTAACCACGGATCGAACCAAGAAAACTAGAAAAGAGATAATGGTAGAAACTAGAAAAGAGATAGAGTTGAGAGAGAAGAGAGAGAGATGAGAGAAAAAAAGAGATATTATGAGAAATAGATATTTTCAAAAGGAAAATATCTATATATATACCTCTACACATTTAATGTGATGCGTGGGATATTTAGCTAGGACTCGGGCTCGGGTTTTGCTTGGGATTATACCCGAAACATATACAATATTAGATTAACTATCGAGCCCGATTCCCGATAATATTCTATTACAACATTAACTAATTAATTGACCGAGACTTAAATACATAATGAACGAACTTCATGTTCGACTCAATATTTTGAGGCTAACAGTAGGTCTATGGATAATGTTGATGCTGTTAGTGTAAATGGTATTACTAAATTAAACAATGATGGTAGGGCTCCTATTGCTGCTGCCAAAACAACGATTAAGGAGAATTCACCCTTTAGGGTTAGACATGTAACAATGGATCCTATTGTTGATGTTTATGAATTCCAAGCTGAACTACAGGTTTCAAATGTGGATGTTACGTGCAAGGATGGGCAAACTCCTTATGTTGCTGCTAGTGTCGGTATAATAGATGCAAGGCCAAAGGTTGATGTTGGAGACGTAACTATACTTATAGAAAAGGTTGATGCAGGTGCTGGTGCAAAACTTGTTGATGGGTTTGAATCTGTGACCAGCCCTCATGCTCGTACAACTCTACATAGGGCTGAGATTAGGACAGATACAGAAGGTAATAATAGGAATGATGCTGCTAGTTTTGTGTGCGTTGCTGGTAAACAAATGGGTGAAACTCAACAGGTTAATGATAATGTTACGCCTATTAAAGATACTAGTCATATGGCTGCTGATAGGGAAGTTTTTTTGGACAATTTTGCTGGTATTAAACCTAATAATGGGGCTGATACAAATGGAGGGTCAAATGTGGATGATGCGGCTTTACATCAGGCTTGGAGTGATGAAAAGCATGCTCATGGAAGCCCTTATAATACGGGAGTTAAGTTATTTGCTAATCTGTTTAATACCGATTGTTCAAGGTAAATTTTAGGTCTTTGGTTAATGAGGAAAAAGTAGAAACCTTTGATACGGTGCTTCCACGGGCTGCCATAGAGAAGGTTAAACACAAGTATGTGAATTTACTTGTGGGACATTTCATCAGTAAGAATTTATCTTTCCATGTTGTTCAAAATTATGTTACTAATACATGGGCCAAATTTGGATTTGAAAATTTAATGAAAACTGATGGCGTATATCTCTTCAAATTTGCTGCTAAGACAGGGATGGATCAAGTTCTTGAACATGGTCCTTGGATTATTCGTAATATACCTCTAATTCTTAACAAGTGGACTCCTAGTCTGCTTTAAAGAAGGACGAGGTTACTAAAATTCCTGTTTGGGTTAAGATGCACAAAGTCCCCGTTGTTGCATATTCAAAGGATGATCTTAGTTTGATTGCTACACAAATTAGAAAATCATTAATGTTAGATGCGTTTACATGTTCGATGTGTGAGGATCCATGGGGTCGTATTAGCTTCACCCGTGCCCTTATTGAGATCTGCTCGGTTTCTGATTTGAAAAGGGAGGTGAGTATGGCGGTTCCTAATGAGGATGGTATTGGTCATACGAGGGAAGTTATTAAGGTGGAATACAAATGGCAGCCTCCTAGGTGTACAGATTGCAAAGTTTTTTGCCATTCCCATGATAAGTGCCTAAAGAGAGTGAATCTGGAAACTCCTTCTGAGAATAAAGATCCGGTCATTCCTAGTAATGTGAGTACTCATAGTGATGGGTTTACGGAAGTTAGAAGGAAGAAAAATAAGGGTATAAAGGTTGATCAGCAGACTTCTAGACAAATAGATGGAATTCGGCTTAATAAGCCAAAACCTATTTTTTTTTGGCAAAAAGGGTACGAATGTGAAGGGAGCTAATATGGATAATTCTAATAAGGTTAATACTCCATCTACCTCCAACTCTTTTGATGATTTAAATAACATGGAAGAAGGAACATCTAGCTCTAGGAATATTCAAGAGGATGATCCTGAGGCGGGTAATACGTCTCAATGAAATGAAGACCAAGAGTCTCATAATGAAGTGGATGACTTTATTTTTCCTGAATGTGACAAGTTTAGAGATAAATTTGATATCCGGCTGAAAGGTCGAGTTCGGAAATAAATTTGTTATTTTCTTTTCATAAGATAGGTGTGTCTTTCTTATGTGGTAGTTTTTGGTAGTGCTTCTGTTGCAAGTTTTTCTTGAGATTAGCCTGTCAATCTTAAGTTGTTTTGCCCATGTAATGGGTTGGGTTGTAGGATTTCACCTACACCTTTTGTACTTCAACATTTTTTGGTGTAATATATTTTACCGAGGAAACCCTTTACCTAAAAAAGTAATAACTTTTCAATCGTGTAATGATTTATTGATAAGAATCAAAGTATTACAATGTCCTATGAATCGCACAAGTTGAATGACAATGTAATATTACTCTTTGAACAAGTAAACTTGATAACATATCAAGTTTACATGTGAACTTATAATGTCCAGCTGATAGGATCAGAGGAATCTGATGTAAGTTCGACAAATGAGTAAATGACTATGATAACGACAACAATAAAAGCGATAACATTTACTCACAACATTCTCTATTTATACTAATACGAGGTTGCATCCTTAGTGGAGGCAGTTGCGACATGTCACTAATCTTGTGGTGGTCGTACGAGGTATTTAATGCACGCCCATTCTTGCAAACATCCCGCCCATACTTTAGTAAACAGTTATGCCAACTGTTCACTACTTTTACCAACTTCGTACTTGGTACATGCTTTAACTCAAATACCTTCTTGTCCCGCCATAAAGTATTATTAAGTTTCTCGCCTAACCCATCTAAGAGAAAAGCTTAAGCTTAACTTGTTCTTTTTCAAAGGGTAACAGGATAGTCAGAGTATTTCCACCTCTGACTCTCCTTAAAACCACATCATATTCCTTCTACATACCAGCTGATATCCATCCCAGCTAACGAGTATGTCTTCAAGTAATCTTTGACTTCTTTGACGATGTCTTTGACTTAAATACGTCTAAGGTTGCTCGCTGAGGCTTTGCACTCAGCTAGTACTTCACCGCTCGCTAATGCTTTGCACCCAACGAGTCTTTAATACCGCTGAGTCTTAAACTCAGTGGATCTTCAATACGTAGCCTAATTTCTGTTTAAATCTAGGTAGGGACCATCGGGCTCTGAATTGGCCCAACAATCTCCCTCTATTTGAATATAAATTATGCTAAGTTAATAATTATAGTAAGTGAGACTCAGCTTCTTCTTACACATAATTAAAATAAGGTAAAGACAAAAATAACTTTAATTATTCATTACATGTGTTGCCCAAAACCATCTAAGTTATCTTTTACTACCTTCCTAGCCTCAGTTACATCATTTCTAGCCTCTATAGTCAGCTACATTTTCTTGAATAATTCTTCAACCTCTGGAGTGCCCTTCTGAATGGCATTTTGAAGTCTGATTAGCTGAGCAGTAGTGGCTAAGTGGAAATCTTCTTCTCTCTGAAAGACCAAGTCAAAGTTACCATTGTAGAAGAAGATCCATGATTCTGGTTCCTTGATGACTAGTCCTCTGGTACCTTCAACCCCTAGAGGAGGAGCTAAGTTCCTGTGCATTCCATCCATAACAATGTCTTCTATTACAAAGACTTCCTTGAGAATCTTTGAGCTTCTTTTTCTTTTCTTTTCATCAACGGGAACCCAAAAGGTTGAAAGCTCAGGTGGTGGAAGAACGCCTAGTCTCTTTTACTGAGACAAGACACACTAAAATTTTGCTCTTAGGTTTTGGAGAAGAATATCATTTGACTTGCTCTTGGTCTTGGAGGCCAAAGCATGTACTTCAATCCACTCACTAAACCCTAGTGTCTTTAGTCTAAACTCCTCATAAAGCATGAGATTTAGTAGGTCGTTATTTCTGGTAATCCTTATAGTGGCTTCCTTAGAAGAATTGATTTTGTAACTGATCTTAGTGATTGGCAGTTTATCAGCCATGTGAGTGATATGTTTGTTATAATCATCAAGCATCTTAGCTCTTTTGGCCTCATACTCAACTAACTTCTGAGCTTGAGCTCTGAGTGTATCAGGATTCATGACCTTCTTTATTAACAACTCAGACTTTTCCTTCTCAGCTTTTGATTTAACCAATCTCTTTGTTTCTTTTAACTGAGCTTTGACATCATCAGTAGTTATCTAGCCATCTGAGGTGCTGAATGACTTGAGATTTGGCATTTTAGGTTCTGATCCTCCTTCTTCCATAAATGGAATGAGTTCCTTCAATGGTTCTTCAGTAGCAATACCCTTCCCTTTGGATTCATCTCTGGGAGGAGTTGGATCTCTGGGTGGATTTTGATCTCTGGGAGGAGTTGGAGAGTAAATGTATAAAGTCATTTTGACCAGATGATCAGTGAACTGCTCAACTGTCGTTTTGATCACGTCAGGCTTTTTGAGATGTTTTGGAAGGACCGATCTCAAAGGAGTTTGTGATGAAATGGTTAGAGTAGGAATTAAGAACTTCAGTTTCTTGATAGGAGGTTCTTCATATGACACCTTTTGTGCTAAAGTCATTTCCGCTGATGTATTCTCCTCTGAACTCTTTTTCTCTGAAGCATAGAGAACCAGAGCATTTGTTTCATTATTAACTTATTCAGGGACTAGGGGGTTTGTTCTAAAATTTCAATCTCTTGAACTAGTGGTTGCTCCCCCTGAGCATTATCCATTGCAACATCCGCTGGTTGGTGCTCCCCCTAAGATGGATTAGGGATCTGATCATTATTAGCCTCTGTTTGTGGTTCTGGGTTTTCCTTTTCCCACTTCTCCCCCTCAGCATTAGCCTTGGCAAAGACTTGTGCTGGTTCAAGAAGGAAAACTAAATTCCTAATTAGATCCACCAGTTCTTTGATGTGATAGGAGTTCTTGTCAATGTTTATCGTGCAGTACTTTAGTTTGTCACGAACTTCCTTTATTCCTTTGTGGACCTTCATTCTAATGGAGGTCCCCATCTTTGTTTTAATGACCTTGCTCAACTCCTTTTGTAGTATGACAAACCTGTTACTTTTATATCTGTTGAAGGCATTAAATTTTCTGTTCATGAGCTTGACAAAAACTCTAGGAAGCTGAACTTTTAAGGTCTACTAGACTTGTGCATCAAACATGGGCATTTGCTTTTTGATGGATTTCTTGATAGTTTGTTTGATGGAGTCCTTTATCAGCTCGGGAAAAGAGCTATTCAGAGCCTCTAAGAGTAGATCAGGCAGATGTTCTTTGAGCGCATCAGCAACCAGTGATGGCACAGAGGTCTGGATGCTTGCAACCACTTTTTGAGATAGAGTAGATTCCAGCTGATGAACCTTGTTATTAATTATGCACAGCTCTTCTTGAAGATGACTAAGGGGGTCTGACTGAGTTGGCACATCAGCGGAAGCATGTAAGGTTTCATTAGCAACACCATCTAATGTTTCAAGAAGGTTGTCAGCTGTTGCTTCATCTGCCTTGGAGAGATTTTCTTAATGATCAGATTGTGAAACTTCCTCATCAGAGTTGGCAGCCTTAAAACCTGATAGACAAAGTAGGTCATCCTCAGGCATTGAATGTAACCCAGAGTCAGTTTCTTCTACATCTTACATTTGTTGATCTTGTGGAATGAGATCATATGTGTTTCCTTCTATTTCTTGATCAATTGACAAGGAGCCAGAGATATTGGCAACTTTGAAGGACTTGATGAATTTAATCTCTGATTCCATGTCAAAAGATATAACACCCCATGTTTTCAGGTCATATTACGATTTCCATCACTCCATTTTCTTTCTATTTATAACATTTTTATGTGTTTACTTTTATTTTAAATCACCTAGTTAAACCCTAATAAGTAAAACTTAACCGAGGATTTTTAATAACGTGAATAAGACTACGTTTAAACTAAAGACTTTAGTTAACATGTTTCTACGACTTAACTAACCAAAAATCGAGTTTATATCATCCTTACCCTTTCACCACCATCTAGCGTTTAACTTTAAAGAGTAAACGAGCAAGTTGTATGTTTCTTCACTTGTTTAATAAGGTACACACAATAAAAATTAATTAGGCAACAAATCTAACTCAAGAAACAAACAAATCTCCCTACAATCTAGCAAGGAAATCGTGTACACCCTTAATCCAATTTTTTAAAAACCGTATTATGCATCTAGAAAAGATGTACATAAACCCACCTCACTTGAACCTTAATAACCAATGTATAAAACCCATAATCTTTTTTTATCTAACTCCTTAAAACCCACGTATATTCTTGATTCTGCTCCTACGCAACAGCAACAGTAAACCTCTTTTAATCCCTGTACATTGACCATGCTTAAACCCAAAAATTCCTTGCCTAAATTGGATCAACATACGAATGTGACATCCAAGAGGAACACTATGCATGCCATACCATTTGTGCATAAAAGGCTCTACTCACTTCTTTGCAAACTCAGTTAAAGAAACACAGAGAAACTCAACACTATCATATTCATACTCATACACCATTCACCATTGATCTTTGTCCTCCTATCCTTGTTTCGACTTGCATACAACATACAATCATACCACTTCACTTATAATAAACCCTAAAAACCCTAATTCCAAATTCGTCCCTTTGGTTCCTCCTTTTAGTCGTCAAACAAGCAAGCATAAAGTAAAGTTTTGGTGTTCAAGGGTAAGGCAAGAAGTGGGTAAAAACACTGTGGTTATGCCTTAGAATTGGGAAGTGAATTGGGTCGTATGACTCTTATAGCAGAAAGTAGGATTTTCGGTAGAGTCAAGTTATAATCAATCTCTCTTCAAGTCCTTGTAAGTCTAAGTTTATGATCATCACCATTTATTTAAATGCATTCTTGTTGCTTAGATTACTTGTGCTTGAGAGAATCTATGTAGAAAAGGCATAATGAAAACCATATATACATAAGATGATGCATGTTTACTGATGTATACGGGTTCATTGAGAAACCCGTATACAAACTTGACAATAAATTTTTTTTGAATTTATCACTCATTAACATAGTATAGGAGTAGTGATCACATGAAATTTGAACCCTTAGCACCTTATAACGAAACGTGAAACGGATTCTCATATTCGTTATTTTATGTGTATAAAAATTGTCCTGTTGGGTGGACTTTAGGCTTCGATTCGACCCATTTAAACTTTGACCTAAAGTCAGCAATTAGGGGCGTTTTATAGTCGACATAGTAAGCTCTAAGTAGAAATTCGAATCATCAAAAACCATTAAGAAACGAGCTCGCAAACTGAATCGAAAGTTAGTACCGTTGTCGTGTTCTCACACAGTTAAGACTGTTGGCAGATACGACCCCCTCATTTTAGCCTTATTTTTTACCATCGTAACGACCTCTAACCACGAAACTTATAAAAGATAAAATGTAGTAGCCCTAGCCTAATTTATAAATGTGCTTTTAGTTTGTCGTAAGGTTAAGTAACAAACACACAAATATGACTAAAAGTTAGTACTGCTGTTGCGTGTTCCAATAGTTGAAACTGTTGGCGGAAGGGGTCGCACACCCTTACTTTATCCTCGTTTTTAACTATTTTAGCCACAACAAGACTTAAACTTATAAAGGGCAAACGGTAGTAGACCTGGCCTAGTTTTCAAATATGTTTTTGCCTTGTCATAATACTGAGTGACGTGTTTATGATCTACGACCAAAATCTGTCCAAAGTCACTTATAAACACTTAGCCAAAATATTATTTTTTTCTGCTTAAGCCTAGTCGCGACCCCCTTATGTTTGGCTACGTATTTAACATATTAAACGACATTTTTAGACAAAACTTAAATGACGAAAGTTATAGACGACATGGCCTAGTTTTCAAAACATCTTTTTGTTTATAATTGCATCAAGTAACGAGTCCAAAATTTGATTTCAAAACTCCGCGTTTGTTCCCGAATTTCATAAATAAAACTAAAATTTTAAATTCGTTTTGTTATAATTTCGTCCATTTGTTTGACACATTTAGAGACCAAACCAAGTGTCGATTGAATTAACTAGTAAAGTACTTACAACTTAGTTTCTAAGATGTCCGATATCGTAATTTGCATGTTTAACGGTAAGAGATTATTACCCAATATATTTGGCCAATTTTCATGAATAACCACATTTTAAACAAAACTCAAGCACGATACTAAAGACAAGATTGCATACATTTTAGTATATTACATGATTAGTAATATGCGTATTATTCATTTAGGCAGCGGATAGAGTTTTGCATCATTTTCCGTGCCTGTACTTATTTGATATTATCTTGCTATTACATCAAGGCGAGTTTATAGTCTCTATCTTACTCTTTTAATCATTTATCAAACCTCGGGGATGAGATCATGTTTGTTTTACAAAATGGATGCAAGTACATTTTAATTTAAATATTATGAGTTTGCCTAAGTAGCTGTAACCCACTATGCCCATCATCATGAACTATTAATTACATATATGTAATTGTTAATCGATTTATGTGAGAGCGAATGTTATGAATAGATCTATTTGGGAATTAACATCCCCGTCCGGGCAAGTACCGCTTGCTAGTTTACCGGTTGGCCAGGAACGATGAACGTATACCATTTCGGACTCATAGATGTTACGAGTTGAACATCTACATTGGGCACTATCATTTATATGTATTTGATATATATACATTGTTTAGCTTCAGTGTCATGAGCTTAGTGCATATCGTAATACATTTTTATGATACTGTATCCGTTACTTTATTACAGGGAAATCTTGCTATCCGCTTCATTAAATTTATAAACCTATAAATTCATCAACATTATTGTTGACAGTTTAAACATGCTTTCTCAGGTTAATAAGGTGCAAGTCAAAGATTTACGTGCATTACATTTTGGGATATTATTATGTTGTGAAATCTTTACATTATCAAGTTAAACAAGTTTAGCCTATGAGCTTTGTAACGAACCATGTATGAAATCAAATGTATCAGTTTTTAAACGACTCTTATAGAGGTCGTTCTCATATCTTGTGCTACTGATTTATGAAGTAATGACCTCGAAACATTATATTCCGCTGCGACCTATTTTGGGGGTGTTACAGATTGGTATCAGAGCCAAGTTTATAGAGAACTAAGTCAAATGTTTTTACTTGGTCTATAAGCGTTTTTCAAACATTGCGTCATTCAAAAGCTTTTCAAAGGGACATACATGCAAACGGGGAGTGTTGCATCTAGTTTGCATCTAGTATACATGTTTACATGTCATGCATCATTTTAGCATTAGTTAATTATACTAAGTGCTTACATAGGTTATATACGTGTTAATATTACATTACGTATATTACTGCTGGTCTTATATAATATACTTATACAAGTTTATATTATGGTTACAGATTAGCCATGTCATCGGACAACGCATCATCTACTGTTACCTATACGTCCATATCCTCTGACTCGAATGGACTATCATGGGGTATTCCACTTGTGAATGTCGGCGAGCTTCCAGAGATGGACCCCTACGAGGAGGTTGCCCAATAAGGACATGCACCACCATTTCCACCAGCTTATGTACCTGACCCCATGGAGCTGGATGAGCATGTGCCAGTATATGTTCCTGAGCCAGAGCACCCAGAGTACCATGTACCAACAGATGATGACATTCAGGTCGAGGACCAGCCTTATGCTGATGATGCTTCACCGACTGCTGAGTCACCTGGACACATTGCTGACTCCGAGTCGATGGAGGAGGATTCTATTAACTATCCAGATGAGCCTGAGGATGACGATGAGGATCCAGAAGAGGATCCCAAGGAGGACCATACTGACGATCCTGCTGATGGTGAGGATGGTGATGATGAGCCCTCTGATGATGACGACAATGATGATGATACTGATGATGAGGATGAGGAGCCCACTGAGGAGGAGGAGAAGGAAGAGCACCTAGCTCCGGCTGACCCTCTTGTGGTGCCTGTTGTTGACCCTGTTCCCTCAGCTGGGGATACAAAGATATTTGAGACTGATGAGTCTGCACCTACACCTAGATCACCTCAGACTAGGGTCCCTTTTTCTCAGACACGTCTCCGTAGGGCATGGAAGACTGTCAGATTTGAGCCACATATGTCAGCATCCATGGAGGCACGCATTGCTGAGCATGCTACCACACCTATACCACCCACTAGCCCTGCCTATAATCAGGCACCATTAGGTCGTAGGGCAGCCATGATCCGTATGAGAGATGACATCCCCGAGGAGGACATGCCACCTCGGCGGAGATTTGTACTTACTGCTCCCCCACCTGGGTGTGATGTAGCAGAGAGTTCTGCTGCTGCTGTTAGAGCACCTAGAGGTCAGTATGATTTTGTTAATACTATTGAGGCATGACAAGGTTTGATTCGTAGTCCTGGTCATGATGCCCAAACTATTGCTAGAGCTGCTTACAAAGCAGAGGATGTTGGTTATGTTAGAGCTTTACAGGCTTCTGAGCATAAAATGATGACTTCCATTGAGGAAGTCAACTTGAAGGTCAGCTACCAGGCACAGGTTCGCAGGCAAGAGAGTGCAAATTTCTATACACAACTTCTTGAAGCTCGGACTGACCTTAGAGACATTAGACTCGAGATTGATGTAGTGAGAGGCCAGATGACTGCTTACGAGACAGAGTTGCATGAGGTACGCCAGGCTTACCTTAGTTCCGAGGCTCGGAACAGGGTATTATTGGCATGACTTGAGACACTGGAGACTCACATGAGTCGTATGGAGTGGCAGCGCCAGAGAGCTGAGGATGATGCAGTCAGACAGATCATGCGTACCCAGGTGCTAGAGGCTAGAGCTCGGATTAATATATGGAGGACGCCGGTAGTAGCTGTTAGTTGTACTTTTCATTTCTAGCTATCTTGTATGGTCTATTAAGCTTTATGGGTAACTCCCAGCTAATAGACTCTAGGACGTATTTTCATTTTCTGTACTAAGATCATTAGTGGTCATTTTGTATCCAAACAAATCATGTATGATTCAACATTATGTTATGAAATGTTGATGTATTATGTTATGGCTGATCTCATTTTATTCATTACTCATTGTGTTGTGGTGTAATTATTATCATCATATCCATTTGTATCGACATTGTGATTATATCTCACGTGCATTGTATTCTTGTGATTTAGTATAATCATGCCTGTAACAAGACAAGGAACAAACGACGCCATGACTCCAGAATCTGTTCAAGCTATGATCAATCGGGCAATCCAAAGAAACTCTACCCATACTCAGGATGATGGAAGCCAAAGTTCAGAAGGAGGAATCAGAAGGCCTATGCAATATGCACGTGTCTGTTCCTACCCCGACTTCATGAAATGCCAACCCTTGAACTTCAAGGGAACTGAAGGCGTTGTTGGCTTGTCTCAATGGCTCGAAAAGATGGAATTAGTATTCTACATTAGCGGTTGTACTGTTGAAAATCAAGTGAAGTTTGCTACCTGCACTCTGCTAGTTGCTGCACTAACCTGGTGGAATGGTCATGTGAGAACCTTAGGTCATGATGCTGCCTATGCTATGACTTGGGGGACTTTCAAGAAGAAATTGACGGACAAGTATTGTCTAAATTGTGAAATCAAGAAACTCAAAATTGAACTGTGGAATCTTAAGGTCAGGGGAAACGATGTTACATCTTACACTCAGCGTTTCCAAGAACTAGCCTTGATGTGCACAAAATTTCTCGCTGATGAAACCGCAAAGATTGATAAGTATATCGGTGGACTTCCCGATAACATTCATGGAAATGTCATGTCTGCAAGACCCAAGACTCTTGATTTTGCTATCGAGTTGGCCAACGACTTGATGGATCAGAAACTCCGTACTTATGCAGAAAGGCAGAATGAAAACAAAAGGAAGGCCGATGATTCGTCAAGAAACAATCAACCACAACAACCCTACAAGAAGCAAAATGTAGCTAGGGCGTACACTGCTGACCCTGGTGAAAAGAAGGTTTATACTGGGGACCTACCTCTGTGCACCAAGTGCAATTACCATCACACTGGACAGTGTGCACCCAAGTGTAGAAAACGCAAGAGGTATGGTCATACTACCACTGATTGTCGGGTCAATACCAACAATAACAACAAAAACAACAACAACAAGAATAAAAAAGCAGGGGCATGCTATGAATGTGGACCGGACATATGAAGAGGAATTGCTTAAAACTGAAGAACCATGTGAATGGTAACATTACCCCCACCACGTTAGAAACTCATTATGATGTAGAATTAGCCGTTGGGAAAATCATAAGAGTTAACACCATAATTCGTGGTTGCACACTAAACTTCATGAACCACCCTTTCAACATCGACTTGATGCCGGTCCTACTAGGTAGTTTTGACGTCATTATTGGAATGGATTGGTTAACAAAGTATCATGGAGTGATCATTTGTGACGAGAAGATTGTACGTGTTCCTTTCGGAAGAGAGATGTTAATTTTTCAAGGCAATAGAAACAACCAAAGGGAAGAATCCTGACTAAATATCATTTCGTGCACTAAAGCACAAGAGTATTTGTCAAAGGGATGTGATGTCTTTTTGGCACACATTACCACGAAGGAAGCCAAAGATAAGTCGAAGGAGAAGCGACTTGAGGACGTGCCGATTGTCAGAGACTTTCCTAAAGTTTTTCCTAAAGACTTGCCGGGTATTCCACCAGCTCAACAAGTAGAGTTCCAAATTGATTTGGTACCAGGTGCTGCACCTGTAGCACGGGTGCCTTATCGGTTGGCACCATCCGAGATAAAGGAACCGGCGGAACAAATTCAAGAACTATCCAACAAAGGATTTATAAGGCCCAGCTCTTCACCCTGGGGAGCTCCGATCTTGTTCATCAAGAAGAAAGACGGATCATTTCGCATGTGCATAGATTATCGTGAACTGAACAAGTTAACGGTGAAGAACCGTTATCCACTTCCTAGAATTGATGACTTATTCGATCAACTTCAAGGGTCGAGTGTCTACTCAAAAATCGACTTACGATCAGGTTACCATTAGTTGAGAGTTCGCGAAGAGGACATTCCCAAGACCGCGTTTAGGATGCGTTATGGGCATTATGAATTTCAAGTAATGCCTTTTGGTTTGAAAAACGTACCGGCGGTATTTATGGACCTCATGAATCGGGTGTGCAAACCTTATTTGGATAAGTTTGTGATTGTCTTTATCGACGATATACTAATCTATTCAAAGAACAAGGAAGAGCATGAAGAGCATCTCAAATTAATTTTGGAGTTGCTTAAGAAAGAGGAGTTGTACGTGAAATTTTCCAAGTGTGAATTTTAGATTCCAAAAGTACAATTTCTCAGACACGTGATTGATAGCAAAGGCATTCAAGTGGATCCAGCAAAGATTAAGTCAATTAAAGATTGGGTGTCTCCTAAGAGTCCAACAGAGATCCGCCAATTTTTAGGACTCGCCGGTTATTACAGAAGATTCATTGAAGGTTTTTCCAAGATCGCAAAGCCCATGACAAAACTGACTCAGAAGAATGTGAAGTTTGATTGGGGAGAAAAGGAGGTAACTGCATTTCAGTTGATCAAGCAGAAGTTGTGTAGTGCACCCATTCTGGCCTTGCGTAAAGGATCAGAAAACTTCATTGTTTATTGCGATGCTTCGCATAAGGGTTTTGGTGCCGTGCTTATGCAAAACGAGAAAGTCATAACCTATGCTTCTCGACAACTAAAGATCCACGAGAAAAATTATACAACTCATGATCTGGAACTTGGAGCTGTAGTGTTCGCTCTTAAGATGTGGAGACATTACTTATACGGAACAAGGTGAACCATATTTACCGACCACAAGAGTTTACAACATATCCTTGATCAAAAAGAGTTGAACATGAGGCAACGACGTTGGTTGGAGTTGCTTAGTGATTCGATTGTGATATTCGTTATCACCCGGGGAAAGCAAACGTTGTTGCTGATGCTTTGAGCAGGAAAGAACGATCTAGGCCATTAAGAGTTCGAGCCTTAGTTATGACAATGGGTTTGAACCTTCCCAAGAAAATCCTAGAAGCTCAAACCGAAGCAATAAAACCTGAAAACCTCACTGCTGAAGATGTCGGAGGTATGCTCCGACAAGACCTTACAAAGGAAAGATTGAAACCCCGTGCGGACGGAACTTTATGTTTAAACAACAGGAGTTAGTTGCCATGTTATAGAGACTTAAGGACTCTAATCATGCACGAATCCCATAAGTCAAAATATTCTATTCATCCGGGTTCTGACAAGATGTACCAAGACTTGAAGCAGTTATATTGGTGGCCTAACATGAAGGCGAATATTGCCACTTATGTTAGCAAGTGTCTGACTTGTGCTAAAGTCAAGGCAGAGCACCAAAAACCTTATGGGTTGCTAGTCCAACCAGATATTCCAGAATGGAAGTGGGAGAAAATCACCATGGATTTTGTCACTAAACTCCCTAAGACGACAAACGGTTATGATACCATTTGGGTGATCGTTGATCGTCTTACAAAGTCTGCTCACTTCCTACCAATGAGGGAAAATGATCCCATGGAGAAGTTAATGAAGCTTTACATGAAGGAAGTAGTCACCCAACATGGTGTACCTGTTTCTATTATCTCCGATCGTGATGGTAGATTTACGTCACTATTCTGGCAAGCACTTCATAAGGCTCTGAGAACCCGATTGGACATGAGTACGACCTATCATCCCGAAGTTGACGGTCAAAGTGAAAGAACTATCCAAACTTTGGAAGATATGTTACGTGCTTGCGTGTTAGACTTTGGAAAGAATTGGGATAGACATTTACCATTAGTGGAATTCTCCTACAACAACAGTTACCATGCCAGCATAAAGGCTGCACTATTCGAGGCACTGTATGGACGAAAGTGTCGATCACCCGTGTGTTGGGCAGAAGTTGGGGATGCTCAGCTTACTGGTCCTGCAATAATCCATGAAACCATCGAGAAGATCATCCAAATCAAAAGCAGAATCTAGGCCGCTCGTGACCGACAAAAGAGCTATGCAGACATTAGATGTAAGCCAGTGGTATTTCAAGTTGGTGACAAGATCATGCTAAAAGTTTCACCTTAGAAAGGGGTTGTGTGTTTTGGCAAACGGGGGAAGTTAAACCCTAGGTATGTCGGTCTTTTCAAGGTGATCGAGAGAGTCGGAACTGTTGCCTATAAACTTGAACTACCACCACAATTAAGCCGAGTTCATAACACATTCCACGTGTCAAATCTGAAGAAGTGTCTGTCCGATGAATCACTTGTGATTCCGTTGGAAGAACTACGTGTTGATGACAAGCTCCACTTTGTGGAGGAACCAGTAGAAGTTATGGATCATAAAATCAAACAATTGAAGAGAAGTCGCATTCCCATCATTAAGGTTAGATGGAACTCTAAGCGAGGTCCTGAGTTTACCTGGGAATGTAAGGATCAATTTAAGCAAAAGTACCCACATCTCTTTGCCAAGACCGCACCATCGTCAAGTGTTGCGTCTTAAGCCTTGAGGACAAGGCTCATTTAATAGCGGGAGACTATAACACCCTGTGTTTTCAGGTCATATTACGATTTCCATCACTCCATTTTCTTTCTATTTATAACATTTTTACGTGTTTACTTTTATTTTAAATCACCTAGTTAAACCCTAATAAGTAAAACTTAACCGAGGATTCTTAATAACGTGAATAAGACTACGTTTAAACTAAAGACTTTAGTTAACATGTTTCTACGACTTAACTAACCAAAAATCAAGTTTATATCATCCTTACCCTTTCACCACCATCTAGCGTTTAACTTTAAAGAGTAAACGAGCAAGTTGTATGTTTCTTCACTTGTTTAATAAGGTACACACAATAAAAATTAATAGGGCAACAAATCTAACTCAAGAAACAAATAAATCTCCCTACAATCTAGCAAGGAATCGTGTACACCTTTAATCTAACTTTTCAAAACCGTATTATGCATCTAGAAAAGATGTACATAAACCCATCTCACTTTAACCCTAATAACCAATGTATAAAGCCCATAATCCCTTTTATCCAACTCCTTAAAACCCACGTATATTCTTGATTCTGCTTCCACGCAAACCCCAACAGTAAACCTCTTTTAATCCCTGTACATTGACCATGCTTAAACCCAAAAATTCCTTGCCTAAATTGGATCAACATACGAATGTGACATCCAAGAGGAACACTATGCATGCCATACCATTTGTGCATAAAAGGCTCTACTCACTTCTTTGCAAACTCAGTTAGAGAAACACAGAGAAACTCAACACTATCATATTCATACTCATACACCATTCACCATTGTTCCTTGTCCTCCTAGCCTTGTTTCGACTTGCATACAACACGCAATCCTACCACTACATTCGTAATAAACCCTAAGTCTCAAGAAACCCTAATTAAGGTTTCTTTGGGTTCGTTCCTCTTACGAGTCGATCACACCAAGACAAGCGAGCAACGTTCGTGTACGTGGTCATAAGGGGTGCAATAGTCAAGTTTATTATTTGGTTGGGTGTTTGGTTCGTGTATACGTAAGGGGTAAAAAGCTTCGTGCGTTCATCACTTCTTTGGGCCAAGTTCTTCGCGTTCATCTCTGCGTTTTTGTGAGCTATCTATCCTTATTACTTATCCTTAATATGCGATCTATATGTCATTAGTAGTGTGCTTGAAAATCCCTAAAGCTTTAGATTACTTGTTGCTTGGATGATGAATCTATGTGAGAATGGCTAATGACAACCATCATATATACATAAGATGATGCATGTTTACTGATGTATACGGGTTTATTGAGAAACCCGTATAAAAACTTGACAATAAAAAAATTCTGAACTTATCACTCATTAACATATTATAGGAGTAGTGATCACGCGAAATTTAAACCCTTAGCACCTTATAACGAAATGGGAAACGGATTCTCATATTCGTTATTTTATGTGTATAAAAATTGTCCTGTTGGGTGGACTTTAGGCTTTGATTCGACCCATTTAAACTTTGACCTAAAGTAAGCAATTAAGGGCGTTTTATAGTCGACATAGTAAGCTCTAAGTAGAAATTCGAATCATCAAAAACCATTGAGAAACGAGCTCGCAATCTGAATCGAAATTTAGTACCGTTGTCGTGTTCTCACACAGTTAAGTCTGTTGGTAGACACGAGCCCCCTCCCTTTAGCCTTATTTTTGACCACCATAACGACCTCTAATCACGAAACTTATAAAAGATAAAATGTAGTAGCCCTAGCCTAATTTATAAATGTGATTTTAGTTTGTCGTAAGGTTAAGTAACGAACACGCAAATAGGACTAAAAGTTAGTACTGCTGTTGCGTGTTCCAACAGTTGAAACTGTTGGCGAAAGGGGTCGCGCACCCTTACTTTAGCCTCGTTTTTAACTATTTTAGCCACAACAAGACTTAAACTTATAAAGGGCAAACGGTATTAGCCCTGGCCTAGTTTTCAAATATGTTTTTGCCTTTTCATAATACTGAGTGACGTGTTCACGATCTACCACCAAAATCTGTCAAAAGTCACTTATAAAACACTTAACCAAAATATTGTTTTTTTCTGCTTAAGCCTAGTCGCGACCCCCCTTGTGTTTGGCTACGTATTTAACATATTAAACGACATTTTTAGACAAAACTTAAATGACGAAAGTTATAGACGACATGACCTAGTTTTCAAAACATCTTTTTATTTATAATTGCATCAAGTAACGAGTCCAGAATTTGATTTCAAAACTCCGCGTTTGTTCCAAAATTTCATAAATAAAACTAAATTTTTAAATTCGTTTTGTTATAATTTCGTCCATTTGTTTGGCACGTTTAGAGACCAAACCAAGTGTCGATTGAATTAACTAGTAAAGTACTTACAACCTAGTTTCTAAGATGTCTGATATCGTAATTTGCATGTTTAACGGTAAGAGATTATTACCTAATACATTTTGCTAATTTTCATGAATAACCACATTTTAAACAAGTAATATTTCTCAAACTCAAGCATAATACTAAGGACAAGATTGCATACATTTTAGTATATTACATGATTAGTAATATGCGTATTATTCATTTAGGTAGCGGATAGAGTTTTGCATCGTTTTTTGTGCCTGCACTTATTTGATATTATCTTGCTATTACATCAAGGTGAGTTTATAGTCCCCATCTTACTCTTTTAATCATTTATCAAACCTCGAGGATGAGATCATGTTTGTTTTACAAAATGGATGCAAGTACATTTTAATTCAAATATTACGAGTTTGCCTAAGTAGCTGTAACCCACTATGCCCATCATCATGAACTCTTAATTGCATATATGTAATTGTTAATTACATTATGTGAGCGCGAATGTTATGAATAGATCTATTTGGGAATTAACATCCCCGTTCGGGCAAGTAGCGCTTGCTAGTTTACCGGTTGGCCAGGAACAACGAACGTATACCATTTCGGACTCATAGATGTTACGGGTTGAACATCTATATTGGGCACTATCATTTATATGTATTTGATATACATACATTGCTTAGCTTCAGTGTCATGAGCTTAGTGCATATCGTAATACATTTTTGTGATATTGTATCCGTTACTTTATTACAAGGAAATCTTGCTATCCGCTTTATTAAATTAATAAACCTATAAATTCACCAACATTATTGTTGACAGTTTAAACATGTTTTCTCAGGTCAATAAGGTATAAGTCAAGGATACATTGGGTGGTCATATTTTGAAGTCATATTATTATAAAGATTTACGTGTATTACATTTTAGGATATTGTTATGTTGTAAAATCTTTACATTATCAAGTTAAACAAGTTAAGCCTATGAGCTTCGTAACGAACCATTTATGAAATCCAATGTATCCATTTTTAAACGACTCTTATAGAGGTCGTTCTCATATCTTGTGCTATGGATCTATGAAGTAATGCCCCCAGAACATCATATTCTGCTGGGACCCATTTTGGGGGTGTTACAAAAGAGCTCTCAGGCTTTTCTTGATCATCCTTAACCTTTTGATCATACTCATCTATTATCTGCTCAAATGTGACATCACCTAGAGATTCTAACCCAACATCTTTCACCTCATCAACATTTTGGTCTAGTATCTGCATAAACTTGTTAGTTAAAAAGGTGAATTTGTAATGAAAGGAAAGATCACCATTCGCTGCCCCTAAGAAGACTGGGTGTGATTATCTAGTCCCTCAAAATTCTAAGACTTTTGGGACTCTTTTTATGGGTGAGTTTATAATATGGGGAAGGATCGCCATTCGCTGCCCCTAAGAAGACTGGGTGTGATTATCCAGTCCCCTCAAAATTCTAGGACTTTTGGGACTTTTTTATTGGTTTAAGGGACCCCTGAGTCTGAGTGAGGTTCATTTCATACAGGGGTCGACTTTCATGCACTAGATGGGTTAATCCTGGAAAAGTCCAGAGTATTCAAGGTCAAACATCAAGCGGTATGAGCCTTTCAGTATCATCCCCTGAGTGCAGATACAGAGTGTACAGAGATTTTAGAATGTAAAGTGCAGACACATACTCTCTATTAGGTAGGGGTAGCCCTTAACTTCACCACTCTCTCCTAGAGAAGTTTGAGAGTGGTTGCTTGTAGTGCCCATAATATTTTTAATGACTGTTACCTTTTTGGCATTAGCGGTCTGAGGCTAGTTTCCTTGATCCTCTGCCAACTCGAAGGCGTCTAGACTCTGATGGGGGTTAGCGGTGACCACAATTTCCTCAGCATGCCGAGAATCAGTGGCTTGTGTTAGAGGAGATGATTCCCTGATAATTTTGAAGGTCCTTAGATGGGATGAAGATGGGTTTTTCTTCTTCTTTGACCTTTTATCAGTTGGTGCTTTGGGCTGAGTGACAGGCTGCACAGAGGTCCCAGACAAAGACTTATCAGCTAAGTCATCAGCATTTACCTCCCCAAAGGGAGGGAACAAAGACTTGATTGGGTCTAAAGAAAGTTTAGCCATATTGCACATATGAGCCGTCAAAGGGACTTCATTCTTAAGTGTGAGTTTAAAAGTAGAGGTTGTAATGTGATGAGGTTTCAAAGTCTTGAGATTTTCATTGATGTAGTTTTCCCCTAGCAGATGTTCCATGATCAGAGACAAATATCTTGTATAACAGATATTTGATTTTCTTTCCTTCTTGCTAGTCACAGGGTGTAAGTGAATAATTAGATCAGAGAATAAAATACTTGCTATGTCAACATTCATCCCTAGAACATACAGTATGTGACACTTTGCTAGTTGACATTAAGCCGATCGTGAGATCCCTGCATGCCTCCCAGACATTTCACAATGTACTGCATAAGAACCCTTTATTTCGGTAAGAAATATTTAATTTTAACCGAAGACGAATTGATGAGGTCAGTGGGTGAAAGATAGGTATCGTTCTCATCAATAAGTCCTAGAGTTGCTAGACCAGCCTTCACAGTCTCCTTTGGAGGAATTGAAATAAAGTCCTCACTAGGCTTTATGTAACCCTTGTGGATTTTCTAGTTTCATAATGTTTAATTTTAGTCCTTTGACTTTTTAACTTCTACTATTTCCGTCGGAACAGTTACCGTATTGATGGTAGTCAATCAGTTATTATCATTAGTCAATAAATCATGTGCTTCATATATTAACCCTTTTTAGAGGACTACAATCTAAATTGATTCATTTTCCGGGAGGTTTTCCCGCAAACGGCTTAAAATGTCAAACGACGCGTTCCGGCACGTCCATAAATGGCAATGCATAATCTAAGTCAATTCAACAATGAAACATATAGCGTGGATACTCTAGATTCTTGTAAAAACATGTTTGAGTCCATTAAAAATACAAGGAACTTCCGGGTCATGTTTTAAAATCACGAACAATGAGTATTATGGTAACTCGACACAAAATGAAGCAACCCGAGACCCTCTTGGGTCCTTTAGCCGATCGAAACACACAAGGGACAACAAGGATAGATTTTAGGAACATTGTCTCCTAAGGACACCATATCTAGTTTATTCTTCCACACGCTCTTTATTTCAAAAACACACACACAACATAGATTTTTCTCTCCTCTCCTCTCTTTGTTTTCGTCCGACCCACAATGCACACACAAACACATTCATTTTTCAACTTTGATAAAAAACATGAAGGTCTAGGCGTATTGGGTTGATTCTAAAAGGATTGGGTATATAAAAAAAACAACGTTTGGGTTGTTTGGTTTCGTGTCGATCTCGTCTTCAAAACCCTCTTTTGTAAGTCTTCAAATTCAAATTTAACTTGTACTTTTATATATATAATGATGCATAGATGTTAGTTGTATTATGGTTCGAAAACCCCAAGTATAAAAAAGAAAGTGGTTTTGGTTATTTACCTCCTTTGTCATAGTTTGTAGCTTATTTTGATAACTAAATATACTACATAACTTATTAGCTTATTAATATGCTAAATATACTTGTTTTGAGCTTGTAAGGCTCACGACCCATAAGTCGCGGCTTATTGTGGACCTTATTATGGTCCGGCTAATTATTGTTTGGACTTATTTTCATAATGGGCTTTGTTAATGGGCCTAAAACGGATTTTTAAAAATAACGAGGCGTTCAAGCCTGTGCGTTGCACCGGGCTCCGATTTTGGGTAAAAGCATACGTGTACTTCTACTTGTGATGTTGAGACGACGTTTGGTTTAGCATATGTTTATCCGATTAGTTTTAAAGTAATACGTGTCGAGTGTCATTTTAAAAAAACTATAGGGTTAATTTCCCGTCACCTGTCTAGTGCTTTAATGTTTTTAGGATAAATCTAACTTTTACTTCAATGAAATATGATATAAGTTCATATTTGGGTGTTTGGTTAAAGTGACGGTTGGTAGTAGTTTTACGTGAGAGCATGATTTAAGAAATAATTCGTTTTACTTATGTCAAGCATTTGTGCATAGCTTTGAAAACACGCGCTTTGCTGCGACGTGTTACTTAGTGCCAAAAAAATTGTGACCGACAACTTCAATTTCTGCTCCATACAAACAACTAAAAATATAGTCATATCCAACCTTCTAAAATGGGTTATCGATGTACACTGACATGTTATTTTTTATAACAGGACTATTGCATAGCCCGCGCGTTGCGGGCGTAAGAAGTGAAATTTCATTTCAAACATTATTAATGTCAAAATATACACAGTATCTTTCGTTTCAACAATTTTTCTTTCAACAATTCCAAGATTGCACCACCACTTGTTGAGATATCACTCATAACATCCGCAAATCCAAATTTTATGTCTAAATACTAAGATATCTGATGCTAGTGATTCAGTTAGTATAACCGTGATAATCCTATAAGATTTATGTCCAAATACTAAGAAATCCTAAAAATATAACTCGACTAATAGGATCATATTCTTCAAAAGAAGTCACTTTAATTTGACATTGTAGCATGACCTTTTCCATTATAGGCGTGAACTTTGAGCCATTCCTCGTATCAAAATAACGTTCCACAAAGACTACAACGTTGATTGGAGTCATCTAAATCATTATACATTTGCGTGTCACCTACAGAAAATAACGAAGAAAGTGTGACTGCAAGTTGAAATATCACACAATTGAACAACTGATGTGGGAACAAATGGAAGAGAATATAAACGCCTTCTATCTAAAGGCACGTACGTTGATCACTTGACGTACCTTGCTGAAGTTCCCTTGAAGATGACAAGTTTCCCCTTATTTTCCAGATGTCTAAGTGCTCTCAATAAAATTATGCGGTCCTCTCTGTGGATATCTAAGATACAAAAATATAGTTGCTAAAGTTCCAGCGAAGGAAACACGTACCTTGATCACTCGGCGTACCTTGCTGAAGTTTTTTCCAGAAGTTTAAGTGCTCTCAATAAAAGTATTAGGTCCACTGCACGGATATCTGAGACATGATCCCTTAACTTGCGCCAATATCTTTTCTGCATATTTAAAATGGGATTCTTATTTTTTACTATTAGCTTAGTAAGAAAATCCACGAGGGTCAATTTCTTTCCTGACCCAAACCGACTGAAAATTACTCGCTACCCCGCGGCCCCCGCCCATTTGGGTGCTTTTAGTAAGGCACATACCTGGATGATATCAAGGGCACTAAGTAGTAGCATTTGAGTTATGTCTTTGCTCCGAATCATCCCTATGTATGGACTTTCTACTGCATCTTTAGATGTACGCTTTGCGTCAGGTGACTACATAAAGAAGAAATATATTAAATATTGGACATTCTGATATTGAAGTCGTATGAACAATTTTTGAGATCAACTGGTATAAGATTTATGAGATTTTAATATAGTTGCAAACTCACTGATGTCACAGGTAATTGTATGTAGACTAAGTGCTGATGCATCAAAGAAGTGAATATTCGTGCACGACCTTAAATAACGTGCACAACCTTTCTAGTTACGCAAGACACTTGCAACCGGAAAAGGACTAAGATTAACATAAAAATTACACCAAAACTGAAATCAGTAGCTGAACATTAGCAGAGTATTATAATTAGTTCCCAAAAGCTATCTACTTCTTTAAAATAGTTTAGGTCGTTACACCACAATCGCAAACAATTTGAAAAAAATCCATTTGAGTATACACGACCTATCTAGACATCACAAACTATTACTTTCAAACTATAATTGCTCTTTCCTGAACTTGTTTAAATCTCTTTCATGTTTTATCACCTTTCTAGTAATATAACTTAGACTCACCAATTGACAACAAATCAATTGCACATTCTTCTAACAAAACAGGAACATAAAAATAGGAAACAATATAACTTAACTGATACAAAACTAATACCTATAGCTAATTTCTCATAATACACAACACATCCTTGATCACTGTGTTTAGCCCCAGACACAAACTACCATATGTTACAATAGCAGCATGCGCCTCATCTGGTGCAAAGTAAACCTGCAGGAAACGGACGCGCACTTTTAGTAGATGTTTGGTTCAGACAATTTGTGTATAGAGGTGGCACAATCAACGGAAAAATTCCATACATGTTCATTTAAACTGTTAACAAAACCTAATGAATAACCAATAGTCATCGCACGAATACCACCCATTCTTAAAGCGATGAAACCCATTCTATTTCTCTTCCCCTTGCCACTAATATGTACTTCATTGCAGTGTGACAGTCTCCACATACTCTCACATTCTTAAACACCATTACCGGCCAAACCACATCAAAACAAACCAAATGAAACAAAAACCCCTAAATTTCATGTTAATCTAATTTTCAATTGAAACCTCAATAGAATCTAGATAAATATTCAAAATTTAAAAAAGAAACTTACATGATCAACTGATATCAAGAATCATTTCAAGATATGTGCTTCATTCTTTAGAAAAGAGTAGATTGATTGTTCACTTCCTGAATGATACATGACTTTGTCTTATTAGTAGATCAATCAATAAAATAAACGAAATATAGGTTACAGAAGAAGGTGGACCTCGCTTTTACATTAGAGTGTGTATATTGGATCTATAGATGACGCATCAAAACTGTTGTTAATTTTGATCTGCAAAAAGCAAAATTATATCAGGAAAATAAGAAGATATAAGATGATGTTGGAACCTTAAATGTCCTACCTGTGTGTGGTGAAGATCTTAATTTGAGTGGTTATTCTTAAAACTCCAAAACCTTCTCATATCCTCTAGCATTTACTCAACACTCATTTAACACTCAAGATGCTTATCACTTATCAACAAATAAAAATCCCCAATGGCTGTTACAAAGGCTTCTCATATACTCCATAATCATTATTTGTGAATAGAAAGGTTTTTAGGAACAACATTGGAAGCTTGGGGTACTCCTTTAAAAGCCTCTAATTTAATGAGGAGGACCCAATCTTTATATATAATAAATAGCAATACTGTGGACTACTAATGGGCCTTAAGGCCCAATAAGCTTAAACTAGTTGTTTAAAACACTTTAAACATATTTTTATGAACAAATTCATACTAGTATACATATTAGAATAGTTAGGGTATTCGTTGGGAAAACTGTGTTTGGTAAATCATTGCAAAAACGTAGATTTTGGGAAATTGTCGAAAGTTGATTTATTTAAGGAACACATTTAGAAAGTGAGGTTTAAAAACCTTGGAAAACGTTTTATAAACGAACGGGTCATGTCGAAATTTCGTAAAAATCCTATACTTAGGATATTTTTCAAATACTTACTTTTACGACGAAATAATAAAATATTATTATTTTAATAAATCGACTAAAAGACGAAAAATATATTTTATAATTTTTATAAATTATAAAACTTCTCCGATTCGTTTTGTATAATTAAAACTTGTCATTGCTTACAATCAATACAATTAAACAAGGTAACTAGGGTTTACCAGAACGTATTCATTTGCATCTATTATCTAAGTCTTGCTATTTTACTTGACTATTTTCCTAAATAGTATAAGTATATATATTGTCTAAAGTACATACTTAGCATACCCTCTTCGTGTCTAAATCACCAACCACAACGTAACCAATATTACTAAAAGCAGTAACACAAAACATTTTCAAAACTCCTATGCATCACATTTAAGTACACATTTAAAACATAAAGCTAAGTCAAACTAATTGCTAGGTCGTGTCTGGGAGCCGTTGTACACCGTTGTTTGACTGTCATACACTCAGCTACTTATCATCTTTGTTAATGTGAGTTCTCGTAGCCCCACTTTTTAACTCTTTTCCGTTGAAGGAAAATGATACTCTGTTAGACCCAGTATTATGTGAACTGATGGTCATTAAGACTCTCGAACCTTGTATTTGCCTAGTGTATGCTCCTGGGAATTCTAGAATGCTAATTGGGCCTAGTTACTAGCTTTAAGCCGATTAGAAGCCCACTTAAACCCAACGTTAGCCCATGTAAATAACTATATAAAGCCCTCTCCAAGTGTGGAGAGGGTGTTGCTCCATTTTTCTCTTTCAGTGAAGTAACCATTTTCTTTTGTTTATTTCTCTCTCCAAAACTTCTCTCTCTAAACTACTTGCAATTCGTGTATTGTGTTTGTGAAGTGATAAGCTAACATGTGGTATCAAGAGCACATGGTTTGTTAGTGATTGTGATAGCTTATTCGAGCTTATTTCCTAGCTTATTTCTTGGTTTAATTCGTCCTTGTTTTTTCTTTGTCTCTTAGCCACGTTTTTTTGGTTTGTGCTTATTGATTCGTAAGTTGGTGTTAAGCTTTAGCTACTTAGCTTATTCATAGATTAAACATGCTTATTTTAGAATCAAACATAGCTTATTTGCTTTATTTTGGTTTGAAAAGTTTTGTGAGAAAAAATCAAGAATCGTGCTTTGTTTGTGCTATGGTATGAAAAAGACGTGCACTTTCATGTTTAGAACAAGCTCTAGTTACTTATCTTGAAGTCCTACTGCTTATTTCATCAGCTTATTGTATTTTTTGAGCTTATTCGAAAGTTTCTTAAATTTTTTCTATCTAGCGAGTTGGGAGATTCTTGGTAGCGAGTTGAGATCAGTCAAAGTTTATTTATTTGTTTGCTATAATCCAAACAAGTACAACAGGTACGAAAGTGACTCGTGTACTTGCTCAAAAGTGACTTGTTGGGCATCAACAGCGAGTTAGGGTAATGAGTTAGGCAGTAAAGCAGCGAGTTAGTTCAGCGAGTTAGTGCAGCGAGTTAGTGCAACGAGTTAACGTAGCGAGTTAGGCAGTAAAGCAGCGAGTTAGTGCAGCGTGTTAACATAGCGAGTTAACATGTATATTGAATAAATTTTCCAAGGTCGAAGTCAAACGTTACGCTGTCCAAATTTTTTTAGAATAGCAAATTGTCAAAGATTCTAGCGATTTAAGCTTAGCGAGTTGTCAGAAAAGCAAGTTATCAGAATAGCGAGTTGCCAAAAAATAGCGAGTTGTCAAAAATCTCCATCTAGCGAGTTGTAGAAACAGGGCATCTAGCGACTTGTCATTCATTTTAGCGAGTTGTATTAGCGAGTTGTGACAGGGACAAATTGAAGACCTTTTCCAAGCTAATAACTAAACGTTACTCTGCCGATTTTAAAACTCGTTAGCGACTTGTCATAATTCCCTAGTGACTTGACCATAACAACAAACAATCACAAGGACTTAATCAATTTAATTTTGAATCAAAAGCAAATCATAATCACAATCACTTAAATGATCCATACTTATCATTTCACATCAATCTTTCAAAATGTCAACTCAACAAGACATTTATGCCGTCGGTTCCGAAAACCGTCATCCTATGCTTAACAAAGAGAACTACGTTCCGTGGTTATCAGGTCTTCTCTGTTATGCCAAGAGTAGACCAAATGGAAAGTTAATCTATAACTCCATTATGAATGGTCCATATGTCAGACGAATGATTCCTGAACTAGGTGATCCAGCTCGTACAGTTCCTGTTCCTGAAACGTTTCATGAACAAACTGATGATGAACTTACGGAAGCAGAAATTAAGCAAATGGAAGCTGATGATCAAGCAATTCAGACCATTCTTCTTGGTCTTCCTGAAGACATCTATGCAGCTGTTGATAGTTATGAAACTGCTCAAGAAATCTGGTTACGCGTTCAGCAGATGATGAAAGGTTCTAACATTGGAATCCAAGAGAAGAAAGCTAAGTTGTTTAATGAGTGTGAAAGGTTTACTTCCACTGATGGGGAATCGATTGAGTCGTACTATCATCGTTTCTTAAAATTGATGAATGATTTCAAGAGAAACAAACACTTTCCGGAAAAGATTGCCAGTAATCTCAAGTTCCTAAACAACTTACAACCAGAATGGAGTTGGCATGTTACCATTGTTTATCAAACAAAGGACTTGCATACAGCAGATTACACTCAGTTGTATGACTTCTTGAAGTACAATCAAAAGGAGGTAGATGAACTAAGAGTTGAACGACTAGCAAAAACACAAGATCCTTTAGCACTCATGGCCAATTCAAACAATTCCTTCAAGTATCCAGTGTTTCACCCTAATCTACCATCATCTAGCACCTACATACAACAACCACTACCCATCAACAACAACTATAACGCACAACCATCACTCAACCAAAACTACATGAAACAACCTATGCCAAATCTCGAAGACATTACAAATCCTACAGCTGCAATGAACATGACACTTGCTTTAATAGCCAAGGCATTCAAATTAAACTATTCTACACCAACCAACAACAACCAGAGAATTTCATCCAACCCTCGTAATAGGCAGATTGCTCAGCCGGGTATGAATTTAGGTCAAGATAATCAAATGCAGATGGTTGGAGGAAATAGGGGGAATCAGTTTAGATAGTATGTTGGGCAGAATGTAGGGAATCAGGTTATTCAGAATGCAGTTCAGAATCCGGGTGTTCAGAATAGGGTAATTGTTGTTCCGGGTATAGCAAATCAGAACGAGAATGGTAATGTTGTAGCAGCACGGGCTGAGGGTAATACAAATGGGAATAATGGTAATAAGAAAAGGTGTTACAAGTACAGAGGATTAGGTCATCTTGCAAGGAACTGCACAGTCAAACCAAGGAGAAGGGATGCAGCTTATCTTTAGACTCAGTTGTTGATTGATCGAAAGGAAGAAGCAAGAATCCAACTACAAGTTGAGGAGTTTGATTTAATGGCTGCTACAGCGGATCTTGATGAGATTAAGGAAGTAAATGCAAACTGCATTTTGACGGCTAGTTTACAACAAGCATCAACTTTGGGTACTCAGTCTAACATGGCTCCCGTCAATGACTCAGATGGTTTAGCTGAGGTACACGATTATAACAATTGCTATAATAATGAGATATTTAATATATTTACTCAAGAGGAGCAGTATACTGAGCTACTCGAGCCCATTCCTGAACCACACCAAGTACCACAGAATGAGAGTAATGTTATTTCTGAGGTTTCTGGTGTGGAACAAGGTGGGGGAACAGTAGAATAACATTCTGCAAATGTTGAGGAAACACGCGTGTACCATGAATCATTATTTCATAATTTAGCTGCTAAAGTTGAAAAAGTCAACTTGGTCAATCGCAAAATGAAAGAAACAAATGCTGAATTGACCACTAAGCTTGCTAGATATAAAAATCAAGAAAGGTATTTTGAAATTAGTCAAGAAAAATATGATAAACTTGAAAGGTGGTTGGGAATTATATTTGAGTTGATAAGACAAAACAAGAATGAAACAAGATGGAAACAAAAAGGACCAAAGTTGTAATTGAAGAATTCTACAAAAGATAAGAATTAGAGGATTCTACCAGATTTGGTAAAAGATAAAGATGAATAATTAATTGATTCTCTCATTAATATCTTTTATTAGTTTCCATGTAAGCCTTGACTCCTTATGCTATAAAAGGAGGTCCAGGCATATTGTTTTAGGTGTGCCAAAAAGTGTGTGTGTGTACACCAAAGGTGTAAAATGTGTGTGTGTGGGTTTACACGTCCCATAGGAAGATGTAGATGCTAGTATATGTTTTAGCCCCAAGGTCATTAGTTTGATCCTGTTGATGTAACTGTCTTACCATTGATCAGGTAAGATTAGGGCTTGTAGTAGTCATTGTATAAAGATGATGATGAAACCTTGTTAGGCAATAATAAAGAATGTTTTCAATGTTTATTCCGCTGTGCATTCTATTGTTCTTTGTTATTGTTCATCCTAGATTAAAGTTCTAAACAAACTAAGCTTAAACGATCTAAGGAGTCATACAGACTCCACAATTGGTATCAGAGCCTCGTGGCTCTTGATCTAGGATCTACAAGGTTTTTGAAGAAACCCTTAAAAACCTAATTTTCAAAAAAAATCTTTTTCTGGTAAAAGTTTTCAAGGGTTTTGAAGTTAAGTTTGCATAACAGTGTTTATAATCGTTCTTTCTACCTGTTTGGGTATGTAATACGATTGTAAATTGTTGTTACTATTTATTTGGGTTTCTTTTTGATCCGTTGTGTTCTAATTGATCAAACACTAGTAAATTAGTGTTTGTATATCTTTCTTTTTCAGATCTGATGGTGTTGTGGTGTCGCAAAAGGCATGGGAGGAAGGAGTATAGAAATTAGTGACAGATTTATGACACTATAGAAGTATCTTGTATGGAGATCGAGTATGAAGAATAGAAAGTTGTGTTTTTGATTACATGTTGTTCGTGTAAAGATTAGGGTTTTGATTATTTGGAAGTCACGTCACTTAATCAAGGTATGGTTTTTACTTGATTCATTGGCTGTTTGTTTGATCGTGTTACAGTTATTGGTGGTTGTAGACGTGGATGTATGAGAAGCTTAAAACCCTAATGATATATGTGGTTAATATAAGACAGCGGATGTATGATTAATACAGTTATTAAAAAAAGGATTGGGCTTAAGGAATTACTACTGTTGTATTCATACAAAAGATTGTTAATGCTGCTCGATAATATTTATACTGCTATCATGAACTTAATACATTAGTGCTGCCCAAGGGAAATTAATACTGTTAGTATTAAAAGAAGTTACTACTGTTCGTAGTTACTACTGTATGGTTCATGATGGTTAATACTGTTCGCATGTGCTGTTCGAATACAAGGACATGGTTGTTAAACGAATTAGTATTGCTTGCTACTTGGACTTATTTTATAGTATTGTTCGTTGTCTGATGCTATTCAAAAGTTAAAACTGTTTGGCACAAGGAATGATATTACAAAGTGAATATAGTGCTGCTTTTATTGATTAGTACTGCTTGGGCGTAAAAGGTTAAAGGTTAGTACTATTCAAGGGTTTTAAAGTTGTTCAAGTATGTTAATACTGCTTTCTTTGTCCAAGAAGATTTTAAAACTGCTAGTGTCATCTGAGAAAAGAAGTTTATCTTGCTAGTTTGGTTCGATATCGGGTGACAAAGGGCAGTTTTGGTTATGGCTTTAAATGTTTTAAAGGCTCGTATATTTCTTGAATTAATTGGTTACAAAGAAGATTATTTATGACTTATTTGGAGTTGAAGTGGAATTTCATGGATGCGTGTTCTTATTATATCTTTGGCAGAAGATAACTTGTTTGTGTTTTCAATGTTGTGACGAAGACTTGACGAATCTAGCAAAGGTGTGTGATCTAACTTATGGTGCTCAATGCTCACATTTGCTATCACTTTGGTTATGTGTCTCATATAAGATTGAGGATTTTTGTCAAGAGGTTGCGATCTACTTATATTTCACAGATTTATTTATAAGTTCGAAGTCACGTAGATAGTACAAGACATAAGACAC
Source organism: Tanacetum coccineum (assembly GCA_026074375.1). Lineage (NCBI taxonomy): Eukaryota > Viridiplantae > Streptophyta > Magnoliopsida > Asterales > Asteraceae > Tanacetum > Tanacetum coccineum. The sequence goes on along the minus strand of BQNB010022140.1, from coordinate 27,084 downwards.
AAGTTTAGGTTGTTCTACTTCTACATCAAGTTCGTAATACTTAGTTTTCTTCATCAGTGATCATTACATAGAGCCTACAAAATTGAAAATTCAAGAAATGGTTAACATATGGGTTTCAGGGGAAGCTTAATGTTAAAATGTTTAACCATTTATATGATACATCAAGGTGAAGATTTTTACTACTGCTAGCCTTTGTTACTACTGCTAGTGTAAGTTCCTACTGCTCAAGTTCATTTTTCTTATGGTGCGTAATGGAGGGAAATTTGGGTCATTGGAATACTTGGATTAGAAGTGTAATATTGGTTTGTAGTTGTGAAGATCAAAGTTGCATACTTTAGTCCCCTATTTGATGTTGACAAAAAAGGGAAGAAGATTGGATGATTTGCAACTTGTAGATCCTTGGTAACTTAAGGGGAAGTTTTCATTCGTATATTAACTTCAGGGGAAGTTCATGCTTATTTAGTTTTGTCATTATCAACTAGGGGAAGATTGTTGGGAATTATATTTGAGTTGATAAGACAAAACAAGAATGAAACAAGATGGAAACAAAAAGGACCAAAGTTGTAATTGAAGAATTCTACAAAAGATAAGAATTGGAGGATTCTATTAGATTTGGTAAAAGATAAAGATGAATAATTAATTGATTCTCTCATTAATATCTTTTATTAGTTTCCATGTAAGCTTTGACTCCTTATGCTATAAAAGGAGGTCCATGCATATTGTTTTAGGTGTGCCAAAAAGTGTGTGTGTGTGTGCACCAAAGGTGTAAAACGTGTGTGTGTGGGTTTACATGTCCCACAGGAAGATGTAGATGCTAGCATATATTTTAGCCCCAAGGTCATTAGTTTGATCCTGTTGATGTAACTGTCTTACCATTGATCAGGTAAGATTGGGGCTTGTATCATTGTATAATGATGATGATGAAACCTTGTTATGCAATAATAAAGAATGTTTTCAATGTTTATTCCGCTGTGCATTCTATTGTTCTTTGTTATTGTTCATACTAGATTAAAGTTCTAAACAAACTGAGCTTAAATGATCTAAGGAGTCATACAGACTCCACAAAGGTGTTATCAACAGTCTGTTTATCAAGAACAATGTCTTTCTAAAAAGATAAATACACTTCACTTAAGTTCAGGTAAACAAATAATGGCTTTGAATGAGGAAAATTTCCAATTTAAATAAACAGCTTTCAAAGGAAAAGTCAACCGTTTCTTCTCTCCAAGAAGAAAAGAAAAGGTTGAAGTCTGATTTCAAAATACACGAAGACGAGCTTCTTGATAAACAAATTGAACTTGAGAATAAGATAATATTTTGGTTAAAACGGGTCAATCGATTCAAACGATGCACATGCTTTCACCTAAGCCAGAATCGTTTTACCACTCCGAACATAAAATGGCTTTGGGTTATCAAAATCCTTGTTATCTCAAGCAAGCTCAGCAGAAACAACAGAGTTTGTATAATGGCAAAGTTCTATTAGAAAAGCATGACCCTCCTGTTGTATATGATTTGGAGGAAACACTGCAACTTGCTCAAGAGAGTCGCCTAAAGATGAAACAATTAAACAAAGAAATAAAACCGGCAAATTATACAAAGATTAATCATCTTTCGGGGGTTTTTGTTTCTCAAATGGCCAAGTCACGTGAAGAGTTGTATTTTTCAAATACTTCCAAAACGGCCAATGTTTCTAAATCAATTTCAATACCAAATGAAGAATTTTCGGATGATACTACACCAAGTGTTGCTCAAAAATCTCTGAATGAGGTAAAAAGCACCATTGTGACTCTTCAACGTGTTGTCAAACAAAGAATGACTTTAGATATACATAATTCGTCGTCTTTTGCTTACCAAGAGATTCAAAAAATTGTAAAAGATGAAATTTTCCCTATCGTTAACCAAGTTGATGCTAGAGTGCAAAATTTCGAAATTCAATTTTTGAAAGAAGTAGCCAAATTTGTTCGAGACTTTCAATCTCTTGCAAATGAAGCTGACGAATCTCTTGATAAGCACAAGGCATTGGAATTGGAAATTGAGTGTCTCTTGAGAGCAGTTGTCAGTCAGGATATTATGTTTATTGTGCAAAATAATTCTGTTGTAGATACTTCAAATCTCCAAATTGAGCTTGAACGTACGAAAGAACATTTTGAAAACTGTATCATTAAAAAGGAGAATGAATATGCTAAACTTTGGAATGATTGGTACAAAAAATGTGAAGAGTGTAAATATGATAAAATTTCGTACGATAAAGCTTACAATGACATGCAATAAAAGGTCGAACGGTTGCAGGCTCAGTTGGGAGATCAAAAGGGTAAATGTAAGGATACTCCATGCGTATCAAATACCCTTGACCATTTGTCTCAGAAACTTGAAAATGAGAACGTAGAATTAGAGTTTCAGGTTCAGAATTATGAGAAAGAAAATGCTCATCTTAAGGTTGTCTATAAGAACCTTTTTGACTCTATCAATGTGACTCGGGCTCAAACCAAAACAATAATTGACTCTCTGCAAACCAAATTACATGACACGATTTATGAAAATGCTAAGCTAAGAGCCAATTTATTCGATAAGTTTTATGAACAAAAGGACACCACCAAAGGTACGAGTGCAAATACTAAGTTTGCAAAGCAATCAATCTTGGGAATACCACCTTTTTCTTCTAGACCCAAACTGTATGTTGTAACTCCTCTTCCTAAATCTAAGGCTATTCCTAAGATCGATAAGTCACATGCTTTGTCAAATCCAATCACTTCAAACTCGGTACCCACTCCACAGGAATTAAGAGTTGTGAACAATGATAAGGTGATTGCCCCTGGAATGTTTAGGATTGATCCCTATAAGACTTCTAGGAAAGACAACTTTGTGCCTAAAAATCCAACTAAAGCAAGCGTTAGGACAAATTCGATCACTGTTTCATAGCCTTATGTCATCATCAAGAAAGTTGTTAATTCTGACTCAAATGGTTTCTCATCTACAGGAGTAGACTTTTCTACTAAGACTAGAAGGCCACAACTTAGGAGCAATACAAGGAATGATATGGTCCCCTTTGCATGTAAGAGTAGTTGCATCATGAATAAAGAAGTCAAAGTAGAAGATCACCCTAGGAATTTACTGCTTTCTAAGAATAAGAAACATATGTCATCTGAATGTAATAACATTAAGCTTGCTATTCGGAATGATAAATTTGAAAGTGTTTATGCTATGTGTAAGCAATGTTTAATTACTGCAAATCATGATGCTTGTGTGCTTAATTATGTGAATGGCATGAATTCTCGTAGGAAGAAACAAAAAGCAAATGTTTCAAATATTGAAAATCAAACGAAGCGTAAGGCTCAGATCTGGAAACCCAAGAATGTAGGGCCCAAAGAAAGACTTGCTTCACCTAAGCCTAGTAAACCTAGAATGCACCTTAGGTGGTCACCCACTAGAAAGACGTTTGACCGTGGCGGAAAGATAATTACATCTAGTGACTCGAATGGTGATAATGCATGTACTCCTAACCCCCAGGAACCTACAATCAAACGGTTTCCAAATTCCACTTTTTTCCTTGGCAGGTTGTCGAAATATGTTTATGGTGCATCGACTCGGGTTGTTCCAAGTATATGATCGGGAATCTAAAGCTTCTTATCAACTTTGTCTAGAAGTTCTTGGGAACCGTTCATTTTGGGAATGATCATGTTGCTGCAATTCTGGGTTTCGGTGATTTTCAATGGGAAAATATATTGATCACCAGGGTCTATTTCATTGAGGGCTTGGGACACAACCTGTTCTTAGTTGGGCAGTTTTGTGATTCAGATCTAGAGGTCGCTTTTAGAAGAAACACATGTTTCATCAGAAATCTTGAAGGTGTTGATTTGTTAAAAGGAAATCGTACTATAAACCTTTACACCATCAATCTCCATGATATGACCTCTGCATCTCCAATTTGCCTCATGGCTCATGCTACTTCTACCAAGTCATGGTTATGGCATCAACGTTTATCCTACCTCAAATTTTACACCATAAATGACCTTGCCAGAAATGATCTTGTCACCGGACTTCCAAAGTTCAAATACCATAAAGAACATCTTTGTCCTTTTTGTGAGCAAGGAAAAAGCAAAAGAGCATCTCACCCACCCAAACCTGTTCCAAATTCAAAGCAGAGGTTACACCTTCTTCATATGGATTTGTATAGTCCGATGAGAATCACAAGCATAAATGGAAAGCAGTATGTTCTGGTGATTGTAGACGACTACTCCTGTTACACTCGGGTAGTCTTTCTCAGATCAAAAGACGAAGCACCAGAGGAGATTAAAACCTTTCTCAAGAGAATTACAGTTCTACTTCAAGCCCCTGTTATTATTGTAAGAACTGACAATGACACATAATTCAAAAACCAAGTGCTTCAAGAATATTTTAAGAGTATTGGCATTACCCACCAAGCATCTTCTGTCCGTACCCCTTAACAAAATAGTATAGTGGAACGAAGATACCGCACGCTAGTGGAAACTGCTAGAACAATGTTGATTTTTTCTCGTGCACCGTTATTATTATGGGCTAAAGCAATTGCTACTGTCTGCTACACTCAAAACTGCTCTATCATTCACCGTCGATTTGACAAAACACCATACGAGCTGATTAATGGCAGAAAACCAGATATCTCCTTTCTCTATGTATTCGAGGCTCTCTGCTATCCCAAGAATGATTGTGAAGATATTGGGAAGCTTGGTGCAAAAGGTGATATTGGATTTTTCATTGGTTATTCCACAAATTCTTGTGCTTACAGAGTTTACAACCGAAGGACAAAGAAAATCATGGAAACCATGAACGTGACATTTGATGAGCTTTTAGCGATGGCTTTTGAACAAAGCAGTTTAAAACCCGGGCTTCAAAGCATGACTTCTGGACAAATCAGTTCAGGACTCAATCTTCCTTATGCTCCGTCAACAATAACAACTTAACGACCAACTAAAGGTGAATTAGATTTACTGTTTGAGGCTATGTATGATGATCATATATGTGGTCAACCGTCAGCTAGTCCAAGAACTGTTCTGGCTGCTCAAGCACCTCAAGTTCTTCAGACTCCAACAGCAACTACAACAACAGCAGACACTGGCCCGACACCAACAAATTCATTCTCTCAAGCAACCAGTATTTCAAGCACTTCATAGAATGTTGACAAGCTTGAAACACAACAACAACATGGTCACCTGTGTCAATTGCTGACAATGTTCCGCATGTTATGTTCAATGATAATTCATTTGTAAAACCTTTTGCTACTCCATCCATAAGTGTTGCTGAATCATCATCCTCACAATATGTGGATCCATCAAACATGCATACATTTTACCAACTGTACCCTTATGAATTTCAATGGACTAAGGATCACCCTCTGGAATAAGTGATAGGAGAACCCTTACGACCAGTCATGACAAGAAATCAATTAAGAACAGATGGTGACATGTGCATGTATGCATTAATGGTGAGCACAATAGAACCAAAGACTGTCAACGAGGCTATGACTGACCCTGCATGGATTGAATCATTGCAAGAAGAGCTTCTTCAGTTCAAAAGGCCTGATGTATGGGTGTTAGTTTCTCCTTTGGATAACATAAAACCTCTTACGTTGAAATGGTTATTCAAAAATAAGCATGATGAAGAGAAAACGGTCATCCGAAACAAGACTCGTCTGGTTGTGAGGGGGTACCACCAAGAGGAAGGAATAGATTTTGAAGAATCCTTCACTCCTGTTGCTAGAATGGAAGCTATCAGGATATTTTTGGCACATGCCGCACACAAATCATTCATGGTGTTTCAAATGGACATGAAAACTGCATTCTTGCATGATACGTTAAAAGAAGACGTGTACGTGTGCCAACCTGAAGGTTTCATTGATGCTGATCATCCAAGCTATGCCTACAAGTTAAAGAAGGCATTATATGGGTTAAAGCAAGCACCAAAGGCATGGTACGACGAACTGTCAATGTTCCTCTTACAAAATTACTTCTTCAAAGGCACAATTGATCCAACACTATTTATAAGGCGCTTCGACGATGACATCTTAGTGGTACAGGTCTATGTTGATGATATTATCTTTGGTTCTACACACCCTAGGTATACCCAACTATTTTTTGACCTCATGAAAAGCCACTTCGAAATGTCGATGATGGGGGAAATGACATTTTTCCTTAGTTTACAAGTTAACCAATCCCCCTGTGGTATATTTATGAACCAGTCCAAATACGTATTAGAAATCCTTAAAAAATATGGAATAGAATCTTGTGATCCTATTGGTACTCTAATGGAGATCAAAGACAAGCTTGACCTTGATCAACATGGGTCTCTAGTCGATGCAACAAAATATCGTAGCATGATTGGTGCCCTAATGTATCTTACGTCTAGTAGACCGAACATTGTACATGCTACTTGTTTATGTGCTCGGTACCAGGCTAAGCCAACTGAGAAGCACCTCAAGGAGGTTAAAAGGATCTTTTGTTATCTTCGAGGAACCGTTAATACGGGTCTCTGGTATACGAAGGATTCTGGCTTTGAACTAATCGGATTTTCAAATGCTGATTATGCGGGATGTAAAGACACATTCAAGAGTACTTCCGGTAGAGCTCAATTCTTAGGCGAAAAGCTAGTTAGCTGGTCCTCAAAGAAACAAGACTGTACAGCGCTGTCAACTACAGAAGCAGAATATGTGTCTTTATCCGCTTGTTGTGCTCAAGTCCTTTAGATGCGGACACAATTAACGGATTATGGCTTTCACTTCAACAAGATTCCAATCTATTGTGATTCGAAATCAGCCATAGCCATATCCTGTAACCCAGTCCAACACTCGAGAATGAAACACATCGCTGTCCGCTACCATTTCATAAAGGAACACGTTGAAAAGGGTGCGATTGAACTGTATTTTGTCAAGACGAATTACCAACTGGCCGACATCTTCACCAAAGCTCTTCCAGTAGATCGATTCAACTACTTGGTTTGCCACCTTGGTATGCGCAATTTATCTCCTCAGGAACTTGATCGTCTTGCAAAATCACAGTAATCTTTTGTATATATCTTATCCGAAAAACAAAATATAAAAATATAAAACCTATAAAAGCAAAATACAAAATCAAAAAATTTCAAAAATACAAAAATAGTCTTCTCCGACATGTCTCTCGTCAATCGATAACATTTGCGCACCTAGAAATGTTGATTAATATTAACACGGGTGCATAAATGAAGTTTGAGCGAGAGTTTCAAATGCTTTCAAAACATGTCTTTTCTATTTTTCTCAACGACTTCTAATCGGACCTCAAAGAAAGGAAAATGTTCATTTATGTACATTTATCCTCCATAACGGGAAGTTCATACCTTCTCGGTCTTGAGCAATGTCATATAAACATTCAAAGTTTTGAATGCTCAAGAGAAGTTCTAAGGAAATGACAATTCACAAGATACATCTAACATTATTTTCTTGTTGGGCACAAATTTTTATCAAGATATTTTCATAAAGAAAATTTTAAATTCTTTCAAAATTGTGTGCTCAACACACTCTCACTCTAAGTTTTCACTCTATTCTATCATTGAGGGGGAGTATAATAATTATTAGTTTCATTCTGCATGCACTCCTGTTCTTCCAAGACTTAGTTAGGCTCATATGAATTTCGGACATTAACTTGTTTTTAATTCACTAATTGTCAAAAAATGTAAACACATATGCAATTTTTGAGGGGGAGAATAGTGAATAAAATGTGATCAATACGGATTAATAACGAATATGATCTTCAATCTATAAGTGCTTTCCCAATCCTCGCATGTGCAAAACACTTTCATAATATGGCGCATATGTGTAGGGGGAGCTTTTTGGTAACTCTGAAAACTCTCAATGTGTCTTAAATGATTTCTCAGATACGTTGATTGATTTTTATCAAATGGTTTTATGGATCCTCATGGCAATACCCTAAAGACCGACCAACTGTTGTTTCTCAAGGAGTTATAAGGCGGTTAAGGTTAGGTTTATTCGTTCCATGATCCAGCCAGAACCTGAGGGATCTACCTAGGAACACTCCATTAGATAGAATAGATATCCCAGGTTTGAGTTAAAAATAAAGTAAAAAAAGCGCAAAAATATTTAATCTCTATATTTGATTTTCTTTGTTAGTAATTATAAGTTTTCGTACCTTAAATAATTCACCAGAACAATGTTAGGAGTAGAGGGTGTAAAGAAAGAAGCCCTACAATATTGAAAGGGTTGAAGAATAAAATGAAAATGTAAGGATAAAGGGTGTAAGATAAGAAGCCTCCATACAACTTTAGGCTAAATTCAGGTCAATGCTATTGATGTGTTGTAGTAAGGGTGTTGATTTTATGATTCAAGTTTTAAAACTTATATTTTGCCGACTTAAAACAAAAATAACAATCTTAACATATTTGTGTTACCCGATCGGTGGTAGTTTCGTGGTAAGTAGGTGTCGATCACTAAGAGTGAGAAACAATCTTTCAATTTATTAATATTTTGGTTATCTAGACTAAGTTAATTCTATTCTATGTTAAACCTATGCTAAACCTATGTTAATCTAATTAACGGATAAGGGCGGGTTATTAGCTGAAGTCTGGCCGGGTTTTGTGATGACTAAAATCAACTTAAGACACTAAAACACACGTAATCAAATTAACAGAAGATAAAAGAGCAGTCTAGCCAAATATAAGAAAACTGTATTATCCATCATTAATCTAATCAGAACGTTGATTTATTTATTTAGTGCAATGATTACTTATCTTGAGGTGGCATATCATTATTAAGATTAAGCGGTACTTCTTCCTTAAACCTAGATACGAAGAATTCTGTCACAATTAAACGTATCCGCATAATAAAACCGCCGCACTTAGGTTGTTGTGCGGCGCGCGTTTGTTAAATTTTTGCCGCCCTAGTATATTTGAATATTTGAAAATTAATAAATAATTAGATTCAATGTACACCGCACTTTCTTTTAAGTGCGACGCACTTCTGGTAAAAAAAATTAATAATAATAAAACAAAATAAAATTTTCTTTTACGTAATATAATTATTGTGTGTTTGTGCTAAAAATAAAATTAAAAAAGCGCAAAAATATTTAATCTCTATATTTGATTTTCTTTGTTAGTAATTATAAGTTTTCGTACCTTAAATAATAATTATGCGTTTGTCTTAAAACAAAAAAAAACTAAAAACTCAAAAAGAATTTATTTTCGCCTTTATATTTGATTTCTTAGGAGTTATGAATGTTTGAATGCTAGTAATTATATTTTCCATTTTAAATTATTTTGTTTTGTGTGTACTTGTTTTAGTAAATTGTGTATGAATAAAAAATTTAAAAGAGAAAAAATTAAAAATATATAAAAAAATTGTTTTTGAACTTTGTGAGTGTGTTCGCTGGAAATCCTTACGAAACTATAACTCGTCCACTCGGGCCACCGAGGGGTTTAAAGGCTTGTTGCATACGCTAAATGCAACCGTGGTGCCTACGAAAGTGTGCTTTAGTATTTTGCGGTTTTTGTAGTTTAGTTTATTTTGCAGATAAATAGAACAGGTGGAGCTTGGATTAGTGGTTGGAATCTTATCACTTGGGGGTGTGATATATTTGGATCAGTATATTACATGTGGTAGAATACACATTCTTGTCATTTCGTTTCGCGTCATATCTTTTAGAATTCAACCGAGCACTTATGAGCCCCGGGAAGTTTCGTTTCTCTTATATTTATTTTTCCCCATTATCTTACTTTTAAGTTATTTCCTAAATTACACATAATGCTCAACTTAAGTGTGGGGGGAAAATAAATTGGAAAATCAGACTCATTATTAAAAGTATAAACTTTTGTTCGCCCTCTGTGATCTAAAAATCTAATTTTGTTTTTAATTTCTTTTGCCACTTAGGAAAATATATTAGAATAAAACATAGTTAATAAATAAAGTTTTGAAACCAGAGATGTGTCCCGATTGATAAAGCAGATCTGACTCGGGGTCGATGACATTACTTGCGCATTTATACCAATCACCCAAAAAAATGTAAGGTTCGCCTGTAGATATTAAGAATTCGGGTATCCATCTTTGATACCTAAGATAATTTTTGCCTTTAGCTTGTTTGAGTTTAGGAGTGAGCAATCATGTGTATCTATTCCATTGTTATGGATGTATATATGTGGTTTTGTTGCCTTTTCTGGAGCATTGGTATCGGCTTAAAAATTATATGAGTGTGCCGGTGATTTATTAATTCTAGAACTTGTGCTTGTTAAATCATTACGAGACCGCAGTGAGATCACGTTCCCGTGATAAAGGTATTTTTATGTGATAAAGAGGCAACTTAGGATTTAACCCAAATAGCCATTCTATTTAACATATTATTCTTTTAGCTAATTACACTGATTAGCTAACCACCCAAATAAAACCCTTTTGTTAGCACTCATCTTTAGTGCTAGATACCCCTAGTTTAACCCGCTAAGCCATTCTAGTCATTTTTCTCATCCAGAAAAAATACAAAAATACAAAAATATATAACCTTTAGCCTAGCCTTACCCTTTGTCGAAAGTCCTATGGTTGGTTGCTAGTTGCTCGGTATGATTGGATGATTTTTGCTGATAGTTTGTTCGCACTTTGCTATAAGTGTTGTGCCATTTCAATGAAGACGAAGGTTTCAAACTCCGTATTTCGTATTTTTTGTGGTGTATTCTTATCACAAGTGTGGGGGAATTGTTAGTTATGTGAAAAAAGTGTAAAAAACAGAGTAGAAAAAAAATTGAAGAAAAAAAAGAGAAAAGTATGAATAAGAGTTGATTGTATCGGATATATTGATGAGAGGTTTGTTCGATAACCTCGCAGGTTTGTGGATTGTCGTAACTAGCAACATGGGTTTCTTGGACTTGTCGACATGTATATTATAAAACCAATTCCAGTATATATTTCCCATGCCTTATCCACACCCTTATTAACCCTTAGCATGTACATTACAACCCGAATAAAAGTCCTCTTTTGATATTTATACCTGGTGCTTACGCAATGTCGGTGCAGTTTTGTTTCTTGTACAAGCCTATGGTATGAAATAAATCATGTCTGAGCAATTGAGTGTGATTTCCCTTTTACCCTCTATTACATCACATACGAGTGTTTGAGTGAATTATACTTTCCTTATTCGTGAGGTGCTTAGTCATGTTATTACAGCTTGAAGATCATTAGGTATTGTCAAACATCTCTGCTTTCGCATATTAAAAATAAAAAACATTTTTAAATTCTATGTTTGTTTTGTAAAGCATATTATTATTTTTCTTTATTTTGCTTGAGGACAAGCAAACTCTTAAGTGTGTATGGGGGGGGGGGGTGCTTGCACCTTTTGCACTTATTTGTTACAAAAACCAAAAATATTTTTGATATTTTCATACTAAAAAAAACTATCAAAAATTTAAAGAATATATATATATAAATATAAAAAAATAAAAATTTCCTTGTCTTGTCACCTAGGACCTTGTTTATAAAATTTCTTTTCTTAGATTTGCTTGAGGGCAAGCAAAGTTTTAAGTGTGGAGGGATTTGATAACGCTCAAATTATACATGTTTCTATACGCGTTATCAATGCTTTTATACATCTAATTTGGTTAAATATAAGAACTTTTGGTATAGAATAGAGTATATTTGATATTGTAGATTCATGTGATGTGTCGTGGAAGAAAACAGAAGTATACACAAAGATATGGAGCTTAAAAGTTCACTTGAAGACATCTCAAGATCATAAGAAACAAAGCTTAGGTGTTTACACATATTGAAAATCAAGATACAAGAAAAGAATCAAATCTCAAGCTGAAAAATCTCTAAGTACTCCGCACTTATCAGTTGTGCGCCGCACTTCTTCTCAAAATATGCCAAGTACGCCACACTTACCACAAGTACGCCGCACTTCTCCCCAAAGTCAGAAGTAATTAAAGCTCAGTCAAACAAGTGCATTAATGTCCCAAGTACGCCGCACAAAATACTTTGTGCGCCGTACTTCCTATCCAGCCATGAAGAATTAAATGAAGAATTGAATGCTAGTGCATTAACACCTAATGTGCGCCGCACATTTTCAGAAGTGCGTCGTACTTTTACCCGAAATTCAGCCTATAAATAGATATGAAAATCAAGCATTCCAAATCACTTCTCATACACCCCATTACACACATATCTTACACACACAATCCATAAACCACTTTGGAGAGGAGGAAGGATTGGTGAGGATCTTAGGATCCGATGATCCAAACACCCCTTTAATCCGCCACTTACCACCATATCACCACCACTCTTCACCATGGACCACCACTGAATTACCACCATTTCAAGACCCTAAACACCACTTTTCTAGAATCTAAACACATAATACAATGAGGATTAGACGATTCACACCAAATCTCTAATTCCTTCACTATGTTAAACCCGTTACCAAACACACCATTTGGCAACGTGTTCTTGATTTCCAGCGGGTTTGTGACAGCCCCATGGGTTATCTTAGTAGGTTTGGATGTTGGTTATTTAGGGGAGAAATTGGTTATTGGTTTGGTTATGATGTAGTGTTCTTCGTTCGTTTTGAATATATGAACATTATATGATATTTGGATGATTTTGCTATGACTTATGAATATACATGTTTATGAATTCGATGTTATCTTGCTTGGATCATTATTTATCTTTTGATTTATCATTGCAATAGATATAGGTCGAAAGGCTCTATTGTCTTGATGAATTTCACATTATTTGTCTATAACAATTCGGTGCTAATCTTGTGAGAATTGATTAGTAAATCTATAAACAACCCAAGTAGAATAATGTTTAAGACCCTTCCTTATGTTGACCGACCGGGTTGGGAGGAATTCATATGTGTACATATTTGATATAAACCATTCTTAATGCGTTCTTGATGATGTAGTATATAGGCCGAAAGGATTCTATGTTATCATTGGTAGATATGCTTGTTATTATGATTACCCATCATATATAACTTGTATGCTTTGTTTATATAAAGTCTTGTTCTATCTCTATCTATTATGTTATGTGAATCATGCCTTGTTCCCTGCTTGCTTTATACACACGTTTAGGCTATTTGACCCGTGACAATCAATTAGCTTTGTTACTTGATAAACAATCTGTGAATTGCTACAAATCCCGTGGAATGACCTGGACTTACCTAATACTATATTACACTCGTATAGGGTATACTTGCCCGAATGTTGTGTTTTTAGTCGATCGTTTGGTATTTCTAGTTATTATAAATTTAAAGCTTGTGAAAACACGCATCATACATGCTTCTAAGTCTTCTGCAATCTCTTATGTACAAGCACTTCCTCAAAAGAACATAATCGACAAGATTACTCATGTAGTTCTAATAATCATGCCAAAGAAAATGTTAAGGGATATTGTTATCAAGTTTTCAAGACAATGAGCATGAGGGTAACGACACAAGATCGCAAGGCGGCATAAAGATTTAAGGGTAAGGATTTAGAGATCTCCACAGTCAAGACAAATCAAGGCCAAAGTCCACGATATCAATATTTTGTCAAAGTGTATCAAGTTAAAGGTCAAGATCCACGATCACAAGCATGCAAAAGGAACTTCAAAAGAATTCCCAAGACAACAAGGTTCCAAGACAAAAGAACGAAACAAGAAGTGAAGCCTTATCCAATGACCACCTCTTAGGAGGAGATTGTTAGACCCAATATTATGTGAAGTGATGGTCATTAAGACTCTTGAACCTTGTATTTGTCTAGTGTATGTTCCTGGGAATTCTAGAATGCTAATTGGGCCTAGTTACGGGCTTTAAGCCCATTAGAGATCAAGCCTAGCCTTGGAAGCCCACTTAAACCCAAGGCTAGCCCATGTAACTAACTATATAAAGCCCTCTCTAAGCGTGGAGAGGGTGCTGCTCCATTTTTCTCTTTTAGTGAAGTAACCATTTTCTTTTGTTTATTTCTCTCTCTAAAACTTTTCTCTCTCTCTAAACTACTTGCAATTCGTGTATTGTGTTTGTGAAGTGATAAGCTAACATACTTAAATCTATTTCATACTGTTTTCATCTATGCAAAACTTTATTTCATTTTGGACAATGCTATGTGCTTATGCTTACGTGTATGAATGCTACGTGAATTCTATGTCAAATGCCATGTGAATGCTATGAGATCAATTCATTTAAATTCTATGAGGACTTCTGCACAACACTACATATACACATCAATTTACCGAGCTATGTTTAACTCCAGCTAGTAGGCTTTAGGTGCGGAGGACTATAAGCGCTCAGACCATTATGAATGGTTGGTATCATTATTATGCTATGAATCTATTTCAAACACTATGATAACATGTGTTTGCTATGTTGGTAATCAAACACTATGATAGCATGGGTTTGCTATGTTGGTAATCAAACACTATAATAGCATGGGTTTGCTATGTTGGTAATCAAACACTATGATAGCATAGGATTGCTATGTTGGTAATCAAACACTATGATAGCTAGGGATTGCTATGTTGGGAATCACAATCAAATACATGCATTTTGTTTTCATATTGCATAATTGCCTACTACTAAAGCATTGGCACAACAACTGGGTTTACTTCTAAACCTATGAGCTCACCAACTTTATGTTGACCTTTTCGAGTATCATTTCTAGGTTATTCAATTGCTCATTAAGCTCAAGATAGTATGCCTTAGAGACCTAAGCTACCCTGTGAGGGATCATTGTTGAAGGATTGCATTGAGATCTTTTTTTTATGTTCATGTTCTGAGATTATTCTAGACTTATTATGTCCCCATGTTGGGACTTGGTTTGTTAATAAATTTGAACTATGGGTTGTGTTCGACTTTTATGACGCAAGTTTCATACTTGTCATCAGAGAATGTTGTGACACTTTTGTTATGCATTTTAGAATTTCTCTATTCTGTATCATGTGTTATGATGATTCATTCATCGTTGCATCCCGTGTTTCTACCACTGTCAGGGTGTGACAGATTGGTATTAGAGCACTGGTTATAGAGAACTAGGTTGTTTGGCCTAGACTATTACCTAGGAACCTTCATATAGTTTGCATGATAGGATCTACGTGTGCCTATTACTTGCTTCGTGTGTATGTATCGTTTATCGTCTATCGTATTAGTTAAGTCAGTCACTAGGATGCGTAAACTAGATACCGAGTATAACTAGGAAAGGATGCATCTATAAATACTGTGGCCAACGTAATTATAAATGTATCACAACCCATATAGACTTAGTTATCCCGTTCACCCAAAACAATGTTGACACCATTAGGACTATTATTCGAGCTATGGCATACTAGGACCGCCGTTATGCGAAATTCCTCACCGACCTAATGATTACTTGTATCATCCCTCATGTATATAATGGCATCAACAATGACAACTCGCAATGCTGGTCGACGCACTGTTGCAACACGAGGTGGAGGAACAAGTGAACAGGATAGTCGAGAAGGTGAGAAGACTGGAGATCAAGCAGGAAGTGGTAGGAATAGCCAAGGGAGTTGCCGAGGTAGTCAAAGAAGTGGTCAAGGTGGTTAGGAAAGTGACCAGGGTAGTCAAGGAAGTAGTAGAAGTAATGGAGTGAACGAAGGTGGTGGCGGAGTCCCTGACTTTGCTACTATCATCGCTCAACAGTTGCAAAACCTACTGCCCACTATTGTAGCCCAAGTAGGAAACCACGTTAACAACCAAGGAAACAATGAGAACCAAGATGAAAATGTCATCAATGACAACGTCTAGGGTAATGTTAGGATTATCAACATGAACAACGATCGAGGTGGTTGTTCATACAAGGAGTTCATGGCTTGTAACCCAAAGGAGTACGATGGAAAGGGTGGTGTGATAGCCTACACTCGTTGGATTGAGAAAATGGAATCAGTCCTAGATATGAGTGGGTGTGGGGAGAACCAGAAGGTTAAGTACTTTTCCGATTCTGTGGAAAACTAGAAGGGGGAGTTGAATAGTTTACCGCTTTTTAATTTAAGGTATATGTTTATTTGTAAGACTTAGATTCGACTTTTTGTGAATTCAATGCTTGCACAATATGAACAATATAAGTATATGAGATGATAAAGTATGACAAGAGATAAGAGTAAGAACAATCAAACCACAATACGAGGATTTATAGTGGTTCGATAACGAAGCACCTCTTCGCCCTACTCCACTCCCCGAGCACCGAACTCGAGAGTTTTCTTCACTATGTCAACAAACTCCCTTATGGGGGAGAAAACTGTACACAACATTGCTTACACTGATTTACGACACAAAGCTAAATGTTGAGTTCTAATCTTAGCTAGAACCAGTCTATCACAACACAACTTCACGACTTGTTCACGACTTCACAACTTCACAACTTCTTCACAACTTCAAGACTTATTCACAACTATGCGACTTCACTTCACCACACTATTTATATCATAACTATCTAACATAACTTGGTAAGATCACCACGATCTAACTATACTTACAAAGATTGCCAAGATCTAGCTACTACACACAAATACAAGATATACAAATGATTCACAAATATGTGATATGGATGCAACAAGATTGCAATACACACTTAAGGTGTAATACTTCTTCATTTGATGATGGAAGTTCTTCTCTTGCACTTGAGGAATTGAGATTGGATCACTTAGAAACAAAGCTTTATGATTAAATAATCAAAGGATTTTAGTGAGATGTGTGGGCTATTTTAGAACAGAAAGAATGAGTGCAAAAGGTGAGAAAATAGTAGGGAAAAGTCCAGTATTTATAAGACAAACTGGGGTAGCGTCTACCTATGGGCGGTCCCCTTAAAATTAAGGGGGCCGCCCGTGTATTTAAGGGGGCCGCCCTAGACTAGGGGCTCCCCAGTTTGTCTTTTGTGTAGGGGGAATTTTCTGGAACTTTTCTAGCCGTTTTAGGTCCAAAAATTTGAATTTCAAAATATTTATTTTGAATAAAACATTTCTTTTAATTTTAGAAAATGTTTTGTAAGTTTATAAAAATGTTTACAACATTTTATAAAAGTGTGAGGTTGAATAAAAATTTTCTTTGATCATAAAATGCATTAAGCATTTATTTATTCATACCTTTAAGTGATATAATTTTCGAAATGAAAATTTACTACTAATTACTTGTTTACGTTTAATTTTACATTGAACGTTTTTATATTTTGTGATTATCAAAACGTAAAGATGTGAAAAATATTAATAATGTTTTTAGGCATTATTTCTATCAACAATCTCCCCCTTTTTGACGATTACAAAATTTAAACTCATTAAATGTAAAATTATTTTTAAACAAGTATTTAGTGAGTTTTATGTCATTTCTCCCCCTTTTTGTAGAATCAAAAAGGCATCGTCGAGAATTGCTAGTAAAATCGACGGAATAAATGCTCCCCCTTGATGTGTGCTCCCCCTCGTTCGAGGGCACCAAGGAATCGAGCTATGGTTTCTTGGCTACAAAAACGAGTTAGAACAATACAAATATTTCTAACATGTAGCAAGAAGGAAGGAAAAATATGACAAGTGCAAGCAAACATCAAAGCAAAAGATACTTCATTCATTTAGGACAATGTGTGTGAACTACACACAAGCATACATAAAAAGAAAAACAAATATGCTTTAGAAGCATATTAATACATAAAAAGAAATCCTAAATAGCCATAGAAGGATTTTTGACTTGCTTGCGACACAAAAGGGTTTGACGATTATTTGTAGGCATATTACGAGATTAGTTGGTTGTTGATGGAGAGTTTGGAGCGGAGGCAGTTATGGAAGGGTAATCTCTTTGAACTCTAGGTGGTGGATGTGGTCGAGTGAGGAGGAATTCAATCCAATTGATATCCTCACTTAAAGCAAGGAATTGTTTTTGGGTGAAGATGCAACAAGGGCAATACCCAACATGGGTTTCAACTTGGTTAATGTTGAGGGTGTGTAGTAGGTTTGGAGAGTAAGGTGATGAGGGAATGTTGTTTTGTTATTGGGAGAGATGCATGGCTAAGAGGTTTGATAGGTCTTGTAGTTGATTAATGTCATCAACTAGGCTTTCTCTACTTAGAGATAGAGGTGGTGTGTGTTGAGTTTGGTTGTCACTTTGAGGTGGAGCTTGAGTGTGAGTAACATGTGAATTGATGGGTGAGATGAGAAATGGAGGATGTGAGACAACTTGTGGTGATGTGGGAGTGTCCTTAATGTAAGGATTTGGTAATGCTTGATTGGGGTGATTGTTTTCTTGAGATGGTTCATGGTAAGGAGTGAGTGGTTTTGGCATTGGTGTAGGTAAACTTACATTGAGCTCATTGGATGTGTTACAAGGGTTTAGTTTCTTCTTCCAAATGGGTTTCACACTCATTTTGGCTACCCTTGATGGTTTGGATGTGGGTTTATTAGGAGATGTCATTGGTGAGGATGATTGTGATGATGATGGTTGAGAATGTATTTATAGCGGTGGAAAGGTTTAAATTAGGAAGAATGAACATTTAAAGGATCAAATCCACGAAATGTTTATGAATTTAGGGAAACAGTAGCTAAGTCTAGAGGGTATTAGGTCAAAGAGGGATGAAAATACTGTTTTACCCGTCACAGTCTAGGCCGGTCCCCTTAATTAGGGGTCGGTCCCCTTAAAGATAAGGGGACCGCCCTTTATGAATTAAGGGGGCCGCCTACTGCCATTTCCCAGATTTCCTAAAAATTGATTTTTCTCAAAATTTTGTGTGAGGGTTTCTGTTTTAATGGTTAATTTTCAGCAAGTCCATCCTTTTATGGCAATTAAGATTTTTTAGCACATAGCAATTAAGCATTCAACATTCTATATATATATGACAAGTTGTAGGACAAAGCTATTTCATATAATTTTGGCGTATAATCATATATGATTTGAAGACCAAAAAAGTGAAGAGCATATAAAATAGTAACTAGATATAATCCATAAGGAATTTTTCTTAAAAAGAAGGTTAAGTTAAAAACGAACCAAACTTTTGTGCAAATATTAGTGTGTGCCTAAGTACGACAAATGTGGAGTAGCGATTATTTCGACACTGAGACCTGTAAAACCTAAGAAATAATCCAAATGCTCCTTGATTCAATTTTGCTCAACCAAGATTGTCAAAAATATATATTAGATTATATACTTTTGACAACAAGTAAGCGAACATTATGCATATGTGAAAAATATTTTTAGCATATCTCAACAATATATGAAAATTGATGTTCATGTGCTCCTATTGTGAGAACGTCTTTTTAGAAAATAATAGATTGGGACTATTGTATATATGTATAATGAGATATGCATTTAGATAGAAGAATTTGTAAAAGTTTGCTTATAGACTTTTCCCAATCTTGTGTTTTTGTGTAAAATAGAAACCTAGACACAGAGAGAGAAAAAAATTTAGTCAGTCAGGTGGGTGGTCCCCTTAAAGTCTGGCCGGTCCCCTTAAAATTAAGGGGGCCGCCCTTTATGAATTAAGGGGGCCGCCACCTGTTGAGAATTTTTTTTCTCAGATTTTTGACAAACAGTTCTTTGATGATTATCATTTCTTTATTATGCCGAAAACTTAATCAATTTGTTCCATCATTCCTAGACCTAGACGTAAGTAGTTAAATGGCTCACGTTTAAGTGGTTTAGTTAGAATATCGGCTATGTTGTCTTCCGATGAGACATTTTCTATAGAGATATTCCCTTTTTGAATATTATCGCGAAGAAAGTGATGGCGAATCTCAATGTGTTTTGTTCGTGAGTGTTGAACGGGATTCTTACTTAAGTCTATAGCCCCTTTGTTATCACACATTATTGGAATGTCGTCTAACCTAACGCCATAGTCTACGAGAGCTTGTTTCATCCATAGGATGCCTTTCCGGTGCTTACATATTCCGCTTTGGTTGTGGAGATGGGTAAGATCGGTTTGCTTCTTCTGAAAAACCCAAGATATTATGGCAACATCCCATAAACGTGCAAACACTCTAGTGCTCTGCCGAATCTACGTAATCTCCGCATGATCCGAAATCCGCATTTCCACTATTGTTTCTATGCCCGGTCCCTTTAGGATACATTATCCTAAATTGTGCGTAGTGCCTTTAATGTATAGGAAGATACGTTTAACCACTTCAAGGTGAGAGGTTTTGGGATCCTCTTGAAAGCGTGCACAAAGGCAAACACTAAACATGATATAGGGTCTACTTTGCCGTTATAAGTATATTAAATACCTATCATGCCTCTATATTGGTTATTATCTACGGACTCACCTTCTTGTCTTCGTGCGTTTGGTTTCCATAGATATACGGTTGTTCATTGGCTTAGAGTCTTCTAGTATATGAATTATATATTTTGATGACTCACACTAGTTTGTTACGTGTTTATATACGTGATAAAAATGTAGTGATGGCCATCTTGACTCTAAACAATCATCCTAGGATATGAACCAAACACTTCTTTATTTTTTATAAAATTTTACTCATTGATTTACATATATATATATATATATATACATATATATATATATATATATACATATATATATATACACACACATATATATATATATACATATATATATATGTTTGGATAATCAATACTTAATTATTTTTAACATGTTTTGGCATTAATCAACAATGTGTAAGTTTTAAAAATACATACATGCAAAAATTCGGCCATATGTTCATTAGTATACATGTTCTTAAAATTTTGACTCAATAAGTGTTTTGATTCAATCCAATCAAGGTTGTAGTGTTCCTATGACTATGGGAATCATTATAGTTATGGAAATCCTAGACTAAATCAAGAAATATAACAATAATGAAAACCCCCCAATTTTGATTAAGAACAAAATTGGATGAAATCAAACAAAAAGAAGGTTGAAAAACTTACAAGAAATGTTGTTGATTGACTTGTTAGTGAAAGCCCTTTGCGAATTTTGGTTAATTAGAAGATTTGAAGTTTTGATTTTGCTGGCAATGGTGATGGTATTTTCGTCACAGCAGGTGGGAGAAGAGGGAAGAGAGAAAAATAATGTTTTGGTATAAAATTCGACTGTAAGGGGGTGTTTGGTTTTACATATAGGTGGTCCCCTTAATTAATTAAGAGGGGCGCCCTTTTTACATGGTCGGTCCCCTTAATTTTAAGGGGGCCGCCACCTGAAAGAAAAAAAAGATTCTTCAATTTTTTGGCTAGTTTTGTGAGAATGAATATTGACAATTTTTAATTAACTCTTTGTTTAATTAAAAAGTTTCTTTGACTATCTTGGACGTGATAATCAGGATGTCAATACATAAGATGATTTGGTGACTAGACTTCTTGCGAACATGATGAATTAATTTCTTCGAACGAAAAAATTAATTGATACATTTTGAAATGGGAAAGAGTAGATATTGTGAAGGATGAGAGATTGGAATGGAGTTAAGACTTCAACAAGACGATTTTGATAGACGTAGTTGAGGCGAGCGTCGAGGTGAAAGGGAGTTTGTTTCATCCATAGTGGTTTAAGACTTTTCCAATGCAAAACTAATCCTACTTCTATGTTAATTATTATCCACTAACTCATTTTTCTTCGTCTACGTGAGTTCGTGGCCATAGAAGATTTCCATTTTATAGTGGTTCATGGATAATCCACGTGAAAGAATGGTTCCTAATGAATAGATTCTTTTAAAAACTAAAAAGCCAACAAATGGCATTCCTAGTGACTACCATATTTCCTAACTATCACTAATACTAAGTATATCATATACCAATCTATAATTTACGTAATTAGAGAGTGAGACGTACCTTAGCCTTCAAGAGAAATTACTTTAAAATATTTAAGGTAACAAGCTTTAAGGATGAGGATTTATGGAAATCCTATATGAGTTCTTTAATTTGTTTGACGAAAGCCAAAGGATGCTTGTAGATGATTAACCTCGGAAGATATGATGATTTAGCCATTTGGTCCCCATCGTTTCATGGGTCCGAAGTTATTGTTTCCGAACATGTTTTGCATTTGATTCGGACACATGCACGGTGAACATCTTCCACATTGAGTAAAGCTTGGTTGGTGTGGATGATTCCACATTGTGTGATTAGTGTTAGAGTAATTTGGTCTACCTTGGTCTCTCCTAGGTTGAGGTGTTTTGGAACGAGGATGAGAGTTTTCCTTTCTTCTCGGAGGAGGTGTTTTAGACCTCATTGTGGGTTTAGTAAATCCGACTCCGGGTTTTAAGGAAGGTTTGTAAAAACGTTTTACCTCATCATCACTTGCAATAGGAATTTTAGTATTGTTTATAAGTATAAATTTTGGTTTTGAGTTTGGGTTTGATTCTATCAATTTTTCTTTCGACTCGACTTCTTGAGCTCTTACAAAATTTACTTGTTTGGTTTCGCTAGGTGACCCTTTGGTAAAATTAAATCCTAAACCGGATTTATCTCCGGAAGGTTTTTGAGAACTTATTATTTTCTTAAGTGAGTGACTACTATCATTAAATTGATTTAGCCTAGATATTTCTTTTCTAAGCTTCTCATTTTCAAACTTAAGGTCTTGACATAATTTGCATTCTTCATTTACTTCCTTACCTTTTTCTAACCTAGATAATTTATCTTTTAATTCTAGTGCTTCATTCTCTAATTCTATTTTAGCTTGTTTTAGAGTTTTATTTTTAGCCATGACTTTTAGTCCTATTTTGCATAGTCTACTATATTCACTATCTAAGTCATTTTCGTCTAATGATGATTGGTCATCACTAAAGTATTCGGTTTCGGAAAGTACCTCATTAGAAGCTTTAGCCATAAGACACTTTTCGTCCTTTGTCTTCTCCTCTTCATCTTCGTCGCTATCACTCCAAGATCCTCCAACAAACGCCTTTTGATTTTGATATTTTGATAGTTTCGGACATTCTCCGATGAGATGATTTGGATCTCCACACTTAAAGCATTTTCTTTCGCCTTTGCCATTTTTGTCGTCTTTATTTCTTTGGAATGATTTTCTTTCTTCATGTGGTTGTCTTACGAATCGTCCTCGTCTTTTGAAGAATTTCTTGAAGTCTCTTACGGCCATGGCGTATTCTTCATCTTCACTATCGGAGGTTGAGCTATCATCATCACTAGATTCCTTTCTAGCTTTCAAGGCAATAGATCTACTTTGTTCTCTTTTGCTTTTGACGGTTTCGCTCCTACTTTGTTCTTCTTGCCTTCTTGACCGTTTCGAATCTTCTTTATTACTTCTTCATAAACTTTCAAGTTTCCAATTAGTTCGTCAAGAGATAAGGTTGTTAGATTCTTTGATTCTTCAATCGCCGTGACTTTCGCACGCCATTTTGGAGTGTAATGGCCTAAGCAATTTCCTACACAATTAAATCTTGCTAAGAAAACCTTCATCAAGTGCTTTTAGACTAGTATAATAGTGTTAAATTTAGCAAATGCATTATCTATTGAATCCTCATCGAAATCATAAAAATGTTCATATTATTGAACAGAAGATTTAAGTTATTTGTTAGCTTTGACTTAAATTATTACCTTGATGAGTGATTAACTAAGTATCCTAAATTTCTTTTGCGGTTTGACACATAAAAATTCTTTCGTATTCTTTACGTGGCAAAGCATTATAAATTACCATTTTAGCTTCATTATTTTTTGCAAGTTTCTTTTTAAGATCATCGTTTTGTTTATGAAAATGTACAACTTCATCCTTTTCTTTTAGTTTGAGAATTATTTTGAATAGGAGAAATCACCATCGGTAATAACATGCCAAAGATCTAGATCTTTTGACTTCACATAAGTTTCGAATCTATTTTTCCAATATATAACATGCAACACTTTCAATAGTGGGGTCTTGCATAGATTGCCCTTCTAAATATTTTTCCGATTCCATAGATCGATTCAAGTTTTAAAATACAATTTATTTTAAAAATCTTGTTTGACGTGGCTCTGATACCAATTGTGGAAAACTAGAAGGGGGGTTGAATAGTTTACCACTTTTTAATTTAAGGTTTTAAAGTGTTTATAAAAATTCTAGATTCGACTTTATGTGAATTCAACACTTGCACAATATGAACAATATACTTATCTAAACAATCAATAGGATAGTATGAAAAAATAATGTAAGACAAGAGATAAGAGTAAGAACAATCAAACCACAACGCGAGGATTTATAGTGGTTCGGTAACGAAGCACCTCTTCGCCCTACTCCACTCCTCGAGCACCTAACTCGAGAGTTTTCTTCACTATGTCAACAAGCTCCCTTATGGCGGAGAAAACCTTACACAACTTTCGTGTTGGGAATTATTCATTCCTGACTTAGTACCGTTAGTGATAATAGTTAGTACCGATAGTTATAATTAGTACTGACAGTACAAAGTGTTAAGTACTGATCAGTTAGTTAGTACCGTTAGTAGAAAATAGTTAGTACCGTTTAAGAGATATGTATGAGATATTATAGGAAAAGATATGTATTATCTTTTATGCGTTTTGTAAGCCTATTAGGGTTTATCCTTAGTCTATAAAAGGATCCCTCACGGCATAGTTAGAGATAAGAGTTCAATATACATCTCATACAATCATATCTCATAGTTAGTAATCTGTAATCACTTTAACAGATTAATATCAAAGTTTAGTTTATTCATTGTTCTTCTTAATACTATTGTGTAGATTCCGCATATACAATAAGTATTCATAGTCAGTGTTTCTATATAGTCAAACTGTATTTATACAAGTTGGCTATCACCCTTAGCAGGCTGTAAAGATCTGTTCAGTTTGGGACTCACAAGTGGTATCAGAGCCTGTGAGAAACTCTGAGTAAGAAGAACAAACAAAAACCAGTTATACTTCACCATCCTACAAAACTAATCATGTCTGGATCACAAGATGAAATTCCACCACCACCACCACCCTCAACATCACAAACACCAACAACACAACAAACTCCTCACACAGTTTCGACCATCAAACTTCCTATTCTCAAAAAGGGAGAATATGATATATGGGCCATGAAAATGAAACATTATTTGGCCCATACAGACTATCCAATCTTGGAAGTTATACAAAATGGGAATGGTCCTGTGTCAATCACCACATATACACAAGGTCAAATCAAGGTTCTGCCTCCAAGGACTGCAGAAGAGATCCTAGTCAGAGAAAGGGAAAGAAAAGCTAGGACCACTTTGCTTATGGCTTTACCAGAAGATCATCTTGCTAAATTTCAATAAGATGACT
The DNA here is from genome assembly GCA_026074375.1 of Tanacetum coccineum. Classification (NCBI taxonomy): domain Eukaryota; kingdom Viridiplantae; phylum Streptophyta; class Magnoliopsida; order Asterales; family Asteraceae; genus Tanacetum; species Tanacetum coccineum. Next base: position 1,933 of record BQNB010022140.1, on the reverse strand, counting down.
GACTGGGCAAAAGAGATGTGGATGCCATCAAATCCAGATTGGTGGGATATGCGAAATCAAAGAAGATGCAGAAGTATATCTTAAAGCAACAGTTTAAAGGATTCTCTGTATCAAACTCAGAAGGGCTTCATAAAGGCTATGATAGGTTCCAAAGTCTTCTGAGTAAATTAGAGATTCATGGAGCAAGTGTATCCACTGAGGATGTAAATCAGAAATTCCTTAGATCTCTACCTTCTGCCTGGTCTTAAGTTTCCTTAATCATGAGGACCAAACCAGGAGTGGACAGTCTCAGCTTTGATGATCTATATAATAATCTAAGAGTCTTTGAGAATGATGTAAAAGGCTATACTGCATCATCCACAAGCACGCAAAACGTAGTTAGTATTTGTCTTGAGAACACAAGAACGTACGATGATGTTAGTACCGCTTTTTGTGTATATTGTCTTGTCTAATCCTTCTGGTCAATAACTCATAGTCATGTAACAAACTTCATCATACTCCTTACAGCTAATCCAATCAAGTTACCCTCAACTGGATCATGAGGACTATGGAAAAGCTTGATGATATGACTTAGATGAAAATGACTTGAAATGGCAGGTGGCCTTGATTTCGTTAAGAATGAAAAAATAGTTCTACGAAAGACTTGTAGAAAAGCTTCATTTTGGTTGCCAAAAGGAACCAGTTGGTTTAGATAAGACCAATGTCGGAATGCATAAAATCTACACAAGACAGGGCCTTTTTGCTATGAGAGTTGTAGAACTAAAGGAAATCAAGATAGTAGGGAGGAGAGATGCTTGGAAAACTCTGGAAATAGGGATGGGGAGAAGATTGGTAAGAAGGAAGACTCTAAAGCAGTGGGTGACCATTGATGGAGAAGGTGTAGATTGGACCAGTCAATCAGAAGAAGTAGAAGATTAGGCTTTGATGGCTTGCATACGCTCAGGGCACAGACACAGAGTGGTAACTTCCTGTTCAAATGAGTGTTAATAGTTATGCTAACTAAACTTAAAAATCTATATGATGATGCTCAGAGAGAACAACTTAGTGATGCAAGCATAGAAATAAAGGCATATACTCAAGGTCTTAAGAAAGTTGAAGCATAGTTAGTTGCTCATCAACAAGGTCAACTTTGGTATGAACAAAAGATAAAATTTATGAAGATAGATTTAGATGATAAAACAGATGTTCTAACATACCATAAGAAATTGTTAGCAGAAGCTCAAAAAGAAAAAGAAGATTTAAAGGCTAAAGTAGAAAAATGGCATAACTCTTCTAAGAATCTTAGTAAACTGCTTAATACCCAAATGAGTGCTAATGATAAGTTTGGGCTTGGGTATGGGGATCACAGATATGATGGTATTTTAAGCTATGAAAATGAAGTTTTACAAAGTGTTTTTATGAATAAAGAGAGTAAGTTAGAAAAACAACCTTTGTATGATAGGTTTGTTATAGCAGGTCGAATACATGTTGTACCCCCACCCATGACAGGGAATTATATGCCCTCTGGACCTGATATTGAAATAGATTACTTACAATTTACATATGATCCAAAACAGACTCAACCTAGTGAATCTGAATCCTAAACAAGTGAATTTGATACCTGTGAATCTAACATTAATACAGAACCCTCTGAATTAGTATCTGAACCAGTTGTCAATGAATTTAATGTAGAAAGTCAACCTAAGGTCTGGTCTGATGCTCCTATCATTGAGGAGTATGAATCAGATAGTGAAGATGAGTATGTGTCAATTCCAACAAAAGAACAGGCAACACCTAGTTTTGCTAACCAGCAAGTAAAAACTCCTAGGGAAACTGTTAAGAACCAGTTCAAACATAATCAAAAACCTAAAGTTAACAAGAAAGAGTTGGGGTATGGGTTTACTGCAAGAGCATGTTTTGTATGTGGAAGTCTTAATCATCTAATTAGAGATTA